>MU952558.1:0-13701 GCA_036418165.1 Cooperia oncophora | reverse complement strand
ACTTGTCACTCGTGAAGACGAATATCCCAATGTTGATCGCGTCGCGCGACTTGGGGCCAGTTGTCACATGCTGTACATTTGTGTAAACTGGCCCTTGCGATTTCTTGCTAAGTGACCGCCAGCCAGTACGTGACAAAGCTCAAATGAACGATCAGCGTCATTCCTTTTTTCCTGTTGCCAAGTACGACTGCACTTGACAGGAGACGGCAGTTTTAAAGTGCTGCTGAAACTTTCTTCACACAACACAATTGCAGATTTTGTTGCCACATTGTTATATCATATCTTTGATCACATTTTCTTAATTCTCATTTTCATTCTCCTTGTTCTTTCATATTGTTTCATTTTTGTGAAGATGATCAGGTGTTCAGTGCAGGATCGTCAAGTTCTCTCAACTTCTCTTGAAGTGCGTTCATACTTTGCGGCAGCGTTTGTGCGTATGCCTGCGTTTCAAGCATCTCAAAAGTTTTGTGCGACAAAGAAAGTATAGTAATGGATTCGGTCTCGTGAGTGTGCGCCAGCGTTGAGCGATTTGACCGGCCACCAGCGTTTTCAGCGTCCGCCAATGCTATCATGGTCAGTGATTAGGAAAGTATAGATATCGATACGCATCTGGAGCATACATCAGCGTTTCCAGTATAACTGTACCTATACGTTTTTATTCATTAAAAATACCTGAAACACTGAAAACATTGCCGCAAAGTATGAACACACTGTTACATAAGAGTAATTGTCTTATGTCAACGAAAACGAATGGTTGTACCATTTATCGAGGTGGACTTTTGTGTTTGCCTCTTTTCTTGATCAGACGCATTCGTTCGACTTTCAATTTCACGATTTTTTTTCTCGAAGAAGCTGGAGGGAGGCATTCCTCGAACCCCTAGTTTAACGAGCTTCTGCCTCAGGGTCAACTCTACGTGTGACCACTCATCTCCTGACTGCTGCAGGAAGCGAAGCAACTGGCGCTAGTTTACCAGTTCACGGATCGAGTTATATCGTTCCTTCAAAGACCAGTTACTTTCCACAAGTTATTTTTTTGTTCTCATGGGCATTTCTATCCATGGAAGAGTTGGACGGAGAATCTCAGTGCTTTCAATCCGGACGTTAATCTTCAGCAGAAAACTTCCATGATAATCCGTTTGGGATTACGGTGTTTAGTATAGAGATCGTAAATGCCATTAGTTTCACCACTGGCTGTCATTGGAATACCTTTATTCATTCTATTGCGATGTGGAAAAGGTGTAGTGGTAGGGTGCTGTTTACAGCGCACGCTGTTAGGAGATTAAATTCCGACACGGCTCCTGTTCAAACAAGCCTTCCATCCCTGTAGAGTCGATTAGCTGCACCCTGATATAGGAAGGCAGAAGCACTAACTCCGCTCTGCCGTTCTCTGGGACACGTAGTGTCACCATATCGCGCTTACAAGGGAGGTCGTTCAGGGCGTGGTGCGCTTTTCGAAAACGGTTTTTTGCATATTGTGGGGGCTCATGCAAGGACCTGAAAAGTGTGCTTCATTTTCGCTGCGCGCTTCCAGGAAAGGTAAAAAACGAGTGAAAAGAAATCTGTGGAATCTGCTTCGTTCTGGGCCTCTATGCGGCGTAGGTCACTTGCAACTTTGACCAGTTGCTGAGTGGGGGGTCCTTATAAAGGGGCCGTTTGAATCGAAGCGAAAAATCGCCGTAAGTGAGCTTCCAACTTGGGTCATGTGCTCAAGGGTGAACGGCTTCTTGCAATGGTTTCATCAACGATAAGAGCGCTAGCACAGCGAGCATCGGATGGCCTAGCGGATAGAGTGGAGGTTTCGCAATCGGACAGTGAGGGTGGGGTTGATGGTTCGGCTCCCCTTGCGTCGTGGCTTTTGCATTTTTTAGATTTCGCTGTTCTCGCTTCCATTTGTATCTGCGCATGAATATAACTCGGATATTTGCCATTTATGGGCACATTCCGAGTAGCTGTACCTCATGAGTCAGTGCTATTCAACTATTTCGATTTTCACGCACCATTGAACAAGATTGTTGCTGGACGTTGTTCCTCATAGGCTATACAGTGGATCTGATTGCGAATTTAGTAACTTCTGGTGTGGTGTCAATTATAGACAATTTGGGGCCACATCTTCTCCTTTCCCACTATTCGTTATGTACACCAATATAGGGAACGTTCAGCGCTATTCTGTCGCCAAATTGCGTGGACGCCAAGAATAGGTGTTATATTTGTGATCAGGGCCACTGATTACCACTAAAAACGAATTTTCAGTCAAAACAATTGTTTTGACCTTCTTGGGTTTGCTTATTGGGTTGTCCGGTGTCCGTAGCGTCAACGATACGTCATCGCTGTTACGAAGATGTGAAACTCCGCTCACACTGCCGACCAAATGGTCGGCCACCTACAACCCGAAAAAGTCAAAAAAAATTTTTCGCTCAAAACTTGCTCCTAGGGGTAATCGACAGTCCTGATCACGATTCTAGACTTTATTTTCGGTTCCAGTGCCATCTGGCACCGGCATAGTGCCGAAGAGCTGAGTCTGTGCATACTAACGAATTCGAACGAAAAAGCAGTTTTGCTCCATAAAAGTAGGATTGTTCAGTTTATCGTGAATGTTTTTGTTAGGACCAATTATTTAGACAAACATGGATCCAAAAAATGAAAAATTGTAGAAAAGCAAAATTTTGTCCTCGGTGGGATCCGAACCATCGACCTATTTTTTACGTTTTTTTTATTCGTAGAAGCGCGCAGCGAAAATGAACCTCAGTTTTCTGGTCCTCGTATGTGCCCCTACAATATGCACAAGACCATTTTGAAAAAGCTCACCACGCCCTGAACGACCTCCCTTGTTAGTGCGCCACCACGACTTTGAATAGAAGCATAGGCGCAGTCAATTCAGCGACGGGGGAGGGGCAGTCTGCACTTTGGCTGCCCATTGTCCTGTTGAGGCATCACGTAGAGATCGGTGGAATATTAGGCTACGATACCAGTCAATGTTTGTACAAACTACTTGTCAACTCTTGTAAAGATTATCTGCCAACTCTTGTAAAGCAATAAACACGAGTGTTGGGGGCGGTGAAATTGCAAGTCTCCTACTTGTCTCCTACTTTTAAGGTTTAACTCCTGGAATGTCAAGAGGTGTGACGCTTACACTTTTGTTATATGATGGCAACTGCCTGGCAACAAAGAACAACCTTTCAATAATCCCATGAATTGTTCTTTTGAGCAGTTGTGCATCTGTCACTTGAAGTTTTTGAACTTCAGGATTACCTGTGCACACAGCTGACGTACTCTCAAGAGTGACGGTGCTAAAGCACTAGAGGAAAACTTGAAAATGACGATCCATTGACAAGAAATCCATTTGGTCTGTTGCCGTATGCACTCTGCGAACAGCAGCCGGCTGCTAATTGAAAACGTCGAGATGATTTTTCTCTTCGAGACGTGGAAATTATCCGCATAGTACATCGGTTCTGTTGCTTTAGGCCATTCGATGTGTCTTCCCCTAAGAGGACAGTTATACCCTTCTTTCCTTAGGAGGGCAGTTATACCCTCGACGAAAATGGGCGAACTGGAAGAACCCGTGATTAGCTAGTGTTCGAGTTAGTCGTCTGGAAAGGGATCAGGCTCGCAGATCGCGGATTCTCTATGTTCGCAAAGTATGAACGCGGTTCCGGAGACTTCCCATTCTGCGCTAATTCATTTTAATTCATGCTTCCCGCAGAGTGTAGTATATGTACTTCAATCAGAGATAAGTCTCGATCCGTTTGCTCTGTTTGTTACAGTCCCTAGCTGAAAGAAATGGTAAAGAAAAAACTGAGATTATGTCACGCGGACGCTTATAAATAACGACTGCTAATTCAATTACTTATTTATTTATCATTTATTTATTTATTTACTGCACTCTGGGTGCGCCGAAAAATCTCTAATCTGAATGTTTCTATCAACTCGTTGGAGAAATTTGTTCACAGCCAACTAAACAGAATCCCCAGAAGGATGAAGGAAAAGTTTTTTGCTGTTGATCAGTCCTTACAAGGGAAGGATGGTAGGTCGAAGTGGCCATTTGAAATGAAATGTATACCGCCTATAAGGTCTTCGGACGGGAATTACGAAACCGTCCCCCATATCTGCTGCGGACCTCCCAGAACGAAAATTACGGAGCTTTTTTGGGGAGAATACACTACAAATTGGCGGCGTAAAACTGACGAAATCGTGGCAGCATGGCCGAGTGGATACGTCGTAGAGCTCACGGATGCGTGGTCGAGGGTTTGGATCCTTGATGCGTGTGCTCTTTTGCATTTTTCGAAAGTGGTCCCTGTGCACTTCACAGCTATTTTGCATAACACTTAACGTCCATGACAATGTCGTGTTGTAATGATTCTGAACTGATGGAGCCGTTGCGAACGATTTCATAGAGATCACTTCTGGCTGTTGTCTTCTTCTTTCTTTGATGTGGAGCGTACACAACAAAAGTGCATTCCAAAAGAAGATTTCGCCTTCAAATGACTTTATTCTCCAAACGACATGACTGGAAACGAATCCGTACGCACGAAGATGAGTATAGTGGGAAAATGCTTCCATATGAAGTGGCGTTGATGTGACAAATATGCTGCTGGAGATCACGATCGGCAAGAGCTTCACTTCTCACATAATGTTGAATTATGTCTCTCAAAGTGTTTTCGTATCTGCTGAAGTTTTCGGCTCGTATGAAATTCTCTTCAGCCGGAGGTGATCTCTATGAAATATCGCAATGGCTCAGTTCAAAACACTACGCCACGAAATTATCAGGCACCAGAGTTATACAAAGTAGCTTTGAAAGGCACAGGGCCACTTTCGAAAAAATGCAAAAGAGCACACGCATCACGGATCCAAACCCCCGACCACGCATCCGTGAGCTCTACGACGTATCCACTCGGCCATGCTGCCACGATCTCATCAGCCTTACGCCGCCAATTTGTAGTGTATTCTCCCCCAAAAAAGCTCCGTAACTTCTTTCTGGGAGGTCCGCAGCAGATATGGAAGACGGTTTCGTAATTCCCGTCCGAAGACCTTCCAGCCGGTATACATTTCATTTCAAAATGCGCCAGCTCTCGACCTTTCCATCCTACCCTTGTTAGTGGGATGCGGCGCGCATTCCACTTCCATTCAGATTCGTTGTGGCTTACTGAGTGGGATGTGAAGAAAAAACATTTAAAATGAAACTAGAGATCGTAAATGCCATTAGTTTCACCACTGGCTGTCATTGGAATACCTTTATTCATTCTATTGCGATGTGGAAAAGGTGTAGTGGTAGGGTGCTGTTTACAGCGCACGCTGTTAGGAGATTAAATTCCGACCCGGCTCCTGTCCATTCAAACAAGCCTTCCATCCCTGTAGAGTCGATTAGCTGCACCCTGATATAGGAAGGCAGAAGCACTAACTCCGCTCTGCCGTTCTCTGGGACACGTAGTGTCACCATATCGCGCTTACAAGGGAGGTCGTTCAGGGCGTGGTGCGCTTTTCGAAAACGGTTTTTTGCATATTGTAGGGGCTCATGCAAGGACCTGAAAAGTGTGCTTCATTTTCGCTGCGCGCTTCCAGGAAAGGTAAAAAACGAGTGAAAAGAAATCTTTGGAATCTGCTTCGTTCTGGGCCTCTACGGCGTAGGTCACTTGCAACTTTGACCAGTTGCTGAGTGGGGGGTCCTTATAAAGGGGCCGTTTGAATCGAAGCGAAAAATCGCCGTAAGTGAGCTTCCAACTTGGGTCATGTGCTCAAGGGTGAACGGCTTCTTGCAATGGTTTCATCAACGATAAGAGCGCTAGCACAGTCGAGCATCGGATGGCCTAGCGGATAGAGTGGAGGTTTCGCAATCGGACAGTGAGGGTGGGGTTGATGGTTCGGCTCCCCTTGCGTCGTGGCTTTTTGCATTTTTTAGATTTCGCTGTTCTCGCTTCCATTAGTGTCTGCGCATGAATATAACTCGGATATTTGCCATTTATGGGCACATTCTGAGTAGCTGTACCTCATGAGTCAGTGCTATTCAACTATTTCGATTTTCACGCACCATTGAACAAGATTGTTGCTGGACGTTGATCCTCATAGGCTATACAGTGGATCTGATTGCGAATTTAGTAACTTCTGGTGTGGTGTCAATTATAGACAATTTGGGGCCACATCTTCTTTCCACTGAATTCGTTATGTACACCCATGTAGGGAACGTTCAGCGCTATTCTGTCGCCAAATTGCGTGGACGCCAAGAATAGGTGTTATATTTGTGATCAGGGCCACTGATTACCACTAAAAACGAATTTTCAGTCAAAACAATTGTTTTGACCTTCTTGGGTTTGCTTATTGGGTTGTCCGGTGTCCGTAGCGTCAACGATACTTCATCGCTGTTACGAAGATGTGAAACTCCGCTCACACTGCCGACCAAATGGTCGGCACCTACAACCCGAAAAAGTCAAAAAAAATTTTTCGCTCAAAACTTGCTCCTAGGGGTAATCGACAGTCCTGATCACGATTCTAGACTTTATTTTCGGTTCCAGTGCCATCTGGCACCGGCATAGTGCCGAAGAGCTGAGTCTGTGCATACTAACGAATTCGAACGAAAAAGCAGTTTTGCTCCATAAAAGTAGGATTGTTCAGTTTATCGTGAATGTTTTTGTTAGGACCAATTATTTAGACAAACATGGATCCAAAAAATGAAAAATTGTAGAAAAGCAAAATTTTGTCCTCGGTGGGATCCGAACCATCGACCTATTTTTTACGTTTTTTTTTATTCGTAGAAGCGCGCAGCGAAAATGAACCTCAGTTTTCTGGTCCTCGTATGTGCCCCTACAATATGCACAAGACCATTTTGAAAAAGCTCACCACGCCCTGAACGACCTCCCTTGTTAGTGCGCCACCACGACTTTGAATAGAAGCATAGGCGCAGTCAATTCAGCGACGGGGGAGGGGCAGTCTGCACTTTGGCTGCCCATTGTCCTGTTGAGGCATCACGTAGAGATCGGTGGAATATTAGGCTACGATACCAGTCAATGTTTGTACAAACTACTTGTCAACTCTTGTAAAGATTATCTGCCAACTCTTGTAAAGCAATAAACACGAGTGTTGGGGCGGTGAAATTGCAAGTCTCCTACTTGTCTCCTACTTTTAAGGTTTAACTCCTGGAATGTCAAGAGGTGTGACGCTTACACTTTTGTTATATGATGGCAACTGCCTGGCAACAAAGAACAACCTTTCAATAATCCCATGAATTGTTCTTTTGAGCAGTTGTGCATCTGTCACTTGAAGTTTTTGAACTTCAGGATTACCTGTGCACACAGCTGACGTACTCTCAAGAGTGACGGTGCTAAAGCACTAGAGGAAAACTTGAAAATGACGATCCATTGACAAGAAATCCATTTGGTCTGTTGCCGTATGCACTCTGCGAACAGCAGCCGGCTGCTAATTGAAAACGTCGAGATGATTTTTCTCTTCGAGACGTGGAAATTATCCGCATAGTACATCGGTTCTGTTGCTTTAGGCCATTCGATGTGTCTTCCCCTAAGAGGACAGTTATACCCTTCTTTCCTTAGGAGGGCAGTTATACCCTCGACGAAAATGGGCGAACTGGAAGAACCCGTGATTAGCTAGTGTTCGAGTTAGTCGTCTGGAAAGGGATCAGGCTCGCAGATCGCGGATTCTCTATGTTCGCAAAGTATGAACGCGGTTCCGGAGACTTCCCATTCTGCGCTAATTCATTTTAATTCATGCTTCCCGCAGAGTGTAGTATATGTACTTCAATCAGAGATAAGTCTCGATCCGTTTGCTCTGTTTGTTACAGTCCCTAGCTGAAAGAAATGGTAAAGAAAAAACTGAGATTATGTCACGCGGACGCTTATAAATAACGACTGCTAATTTCAATTACTTATTTATTTATCCATTTATTTATTTATTTACTGCACTCTGGGTGCGCCGAAAAATCTCTAATCTGAATGTTTCTATCAACTCGTTGGAGAAATTTGTTCACAGCCAACTAAACAGAATCCCCAGAAGGATGAAGGAAAAGTTTTTTGCTGTTGATCAGTCCTTACAAGGGAAGGATGGTAGGTCGAAGTGGCCATTTGAAATGAAATGTATACCGGCTGAAAGGTCTTCGGACGGGAATTACGAAACCGTCTTCCATATCTGCTGCGGACCTCCCAGAACGAAGTTACGGAGCTTTTTTGGGGAGAATACACTACAAATTGGCGGCGTAAGGCTGACGAGATCGTGGCAGCATGGCCGAGTGGATACGTCGTAGGGCTCACGGATGCGTGGTCGAGGGTTTGGATCCTTGATGCGTGTGCTCTTTTGCATTTTTTCGAAAGTGGTCCCTGTGCACTTCAAAGCTATTTTGCATAACACTTGTCCATGATAATGTCGTGATGTAATGATTCTGAACTGATGGAGCCATTGCGAACCATTCCATAGAGATCACTTCTGGCTGTTGTCTTCTTCTTTCTTTGATTTGAAGCATACACAACAAAAGTGCATTCCAAAGGAAGATTTGCCTTCAAATGACTTTATTCTCCAAACGACATGACTGGAAACGAATCCGTACGCACGAAGATGAGTATAGTGGGAAAATGCTTCCATATGAAGTGGCGTTGATGTGACAAATATGCTGCTGGAGATCGCGATGGGCAAGAGCTTCATTTCTCACATAATGTTGAATTATGTCTATCAAAGTGTTTTCGTATCTGCTGAAGTTTTCGGCTCGTATGAAATTCTCTTCAGCCGGAGGTGATCTCTATGAAATATCGCAATGGCTCAGTTCAAAACACTACGTCACGAAATTATCAGGCACCAGAGTTATACAAAATAGCTTTGAAGTGCACAGGGCCACTTTCGAAAAAATGCAAAAGAGCACACGCATCAAGGATCCAAACCCTCGACCACGCATCCGTGAGCCCTACGACGTATCCACTCGGCCATGCTGCCACGATCTCGTCAGCCTTACGCCGCCAATTTGTAGTGTATTCTCCCCCTAAAAAGCTCCGTAACTTCTTTCTGGGAGGTCCGCAGCAGATATGGAAGACGGTTTCGTAATTCCCGTCCGAAGACCTTTCAGCCGGTATACATTTCATTTCAAATGGCCACTTCGACCTACCATCCTTCCCTTGTTAGTGGGATGCGGCGCGCATTCCACTTCCATTCAGATTCGTTGTGGCTTACTGAGTGGGATGTGAAGAAAAAACATTCAAAATGAAACAGCATCAACGATGTTGGAAAATCGAACGAGTGGGAAACTATTGAGGGGGAGGGGGAGTGAGAGCAAAAAGGTAGCTCAGGTTCCCTTGACTTTCTTCAGGGTTCTAATTCTATCTTGTTTGGACATTCGGTAATCTTATCTTCTCAGACGGATGTGCCTCCCATTTTGCCATCCATGAAGGATGGGACGGGCCTATGCGAGAGTCAACCTCTGCTTTGACCCGTGGACGGTGCGTGTGGCAAATGTGTCATTTGCCACTCAACCCACCTCCGCTTATTAGACCACCTCTTGCCTGTATCACCGGCGTAAAACAAAAATCATTTGATAATGGGTCCAGACTCAGTACCAAAAGGTTTTTGCTATTTTTCGACGCTCGACAAACGAGCAAATCGTGTTTTCACAGAGCCGGAAGACGGTTTGGCGATGACCTTCTTGCTGCATATGATTCGAAAGTGGATCATAGCGTTGTTTCGCGATCGCTTCTGCAGAGGCTGGATTCGAGTCAGAGCTAGAGGCAATCGACCTGTTCCAAGAGGATTTTGCCAGATAGGGAATCGTAGAGGTATTTGCAAATGGTGAACGAGTTGGGACACCAGTTATCGTCACTTGAGTGAGTCGCTTTCCTCCTAGCGGCCACACAGCTACTCCTGTATTTGCAGTCAATCCTTGATAAGGTACCTCTACAAATTTCGAAAAATTTACAACTTCTTGATAAGCAGAAGCTCGGGAGAAAGAAGAACTGACGTACCCTCGTGTTGCGCGTTCCATCACATTCATTATAGAAGAAACATGTTTCAACGGAGAGAGAAATTCAACTCCCAAAAAACCTGCATTTTTGCTAGTAGAAATCACTAAATTGCAAAAATGGCCGGATAGTTTCACGCTGCCACCTTCGAGATTTTGTGGATGGCTGTTTATCCCTAAAGGCAGTTGGCACGATGGTTTCCTACTTAGCCTAAAATGCTAGTAGGGCGCTGTATAGTGGGGAAATGGCGAAAGAACGGAGTGAAACGGTCAAAATCCTGCGAAAAAGCCTCCGTTCTCAGTGAAATCGATTTCGGACGAGTTTCCCGTAGGCATCTTACCAATCACCGCTACCGAAGATACGGCTGCATATGTGTATACCCTCGTCATCCGGGCAGTTGATTAGGGCGGTCGTCAACGGGCCGCAGCGCGTGCCAGGAACTATTTGCTTTTTCCAGGCTAATTTAGTCATTTTTTCCAACTTTTCACTGTTTTGGCTACTTTTTCCCAGATTAGCAGCTCCTTATCTTCACAAGGTGGAAAAAATGACTAAATTAGCCTGGAAATTCCTGGCACGCGCTGCGGCCCGTTGACGACCGCCCTAATCAACTGCCCGGATGACGAGGTTACATGCATGCAGCATCAGGACCGCTTCATACCAATCCCTTCGCTTCATAATTTGCTTAGCAAATGAATCGATTAGAGCGTCAGGAACGGTCGTCCATTTGTGGGCGGGCGGGCGTGGCGGGCGTTTGGGACGTAATGTTGTGGCTTGATAGGGCCCTTATAAGGGCACCTTCCTCGGGGAAACCGCTATGCAGCGCCTGCCCAGGGTCGCGGAATTCTATCCTGCCAGGAGTATTGATCCTAGTCGTTTTGGAGGATTTCGTGCCAACTGCCTTTAAACTGCTATCGAGGTTGATAGGTGGCTAACGTTTCGGTGAGTTCATCTTCTTCGGCCTGAAAGGATGGAAACTGATTTGTGAACTATCCGACCAAATGTCACCCATCTCGCAGATATCTTTGACCCATCCTTATCATCACGTAACGATAGGGGAGGATATTATCGTCCCTTACCAGATCCACTAGATTCACTACGATAGTGAAAGCTGAGGAAGCTTTCGAAGCGATCGCATAGGGTCCCGTTGGGAACGCTCGCCTTCATATGCGGGGTTAACTCCCGTAATTGACAGAAACTCTCCCCTCCGGTTCATTTTTGGATTCCTGACCTGGATCCGAAATGCCTCAGGGGTTTTGAGCGCGGCTTTTCGAACTTCTTCTTCATAAATCTGTGCTGTTGGATCAACACCGCTTTTTGTCGAATGAAACATTGAAGTCGGCTACGACTTATAGTGAAATTCGCTGCGGACGGTGGGGCGTGTCAGGCAGGATGAGTTTGGCACGGTGCCAAACCCGTTCTCCACCAGCTGTTAAAGCGAACAAATGACAAGACTGAAGTGTTTCGAACAATTAGCAAGACAGGTCGTTCATATTACTCGTTTCCCGACAAATATTACTCAACTGCTTCAACAACTTAGCAGAGAACGGGTTTTTCACTGTGGCACACTCATACTGCCTGACACGCCTCAGCGTCCGTAGTGAGCTACAGTATACATATATGGAATGGTTTTGAAAAACTTTTATTGTGAATGAAACACCAAGCTCCCTTTTTGAGTAGTCTGCGAGGTGAAGCTTCTTCTAGCCATAAGAAGGGAGAGAAAATCCAGTATTAGTGCCGCATTCAGTGTTCTCAAAATCTCCTGTCATTTTGATTGGCTGCCAGAAATCAACACTGGTGATGTAATGGCAAGCAGCACGCCTACCAAGCGCGCGGTGCTAGGTTCAAATCTCGGGCCGACGCCCAAGCCAACCTAAGCCTTCTACCCTTCGGGGACGGTAAACTGGTACCGGATTCGTCTGGGAGGATAAGAACACTGACTTGTGCATCGGCTGGCACCGTAAGTTATGTAAAGTTCACAGATATGTATAAGCCGCTACAATTTTAAGTGGAAGTCGGCGTGCCGTATTCAAAAAAGGATTGATTAATAGCGGAGACTTTTCCTTTATTTCATTCCATTCACGAAGTCACTATTTCACTCTATGAGTACTCTTTTAGAACGCATGCTTCATTCTTTTTTGTCTCCACACTAGCACTTGATCATGCCTTCTTACGAACAATATCAGTACCCTTCAGCTTTAGTGTCAACTGTTTCTTCCCTCACGTTTGTCATGTAAGTGCGCTACATTATGTGTTTTTCACAGGACTGCGTTACATTGGGCTGCACGTCGTGGCCACACGAAAATTTGTCTCCTGCTTCTGGAGCGAGGATTCAGCGAAGAGTCAAAAGATCGCTACGATCGAACGCCGTGGGAGGTACGTTCTTAATTTCGGGATGTTCATACCGTTGGAGAAAATGTACGCAGTTCTTCGTTTTTGAAGAAACGCTTAGCGATCTTCAGATGGGCAGAGTCTTTTCATTGTATAGGTCTGTAGTCTCTGTACTGGCCTCAGTTTCGCGGCTCCACAGCCGCTTCCCTCTTGTATCACCTCAAGTCCCTACCTTGCTCATCTTTTTCTTCACTGGTTTTTTTATCTAACTCAATCTAATGAAGCGAATAGCCTGATGGACTCGCCGGTGGTACGTCATATTCGAGGCGAAAATTTTTTGAAGTATCAAAATGCTTCTTTTGAGGTCATCAGAAGCAGAAAGGGTCATGATTGTTCAGTACCCTGATGAGTGTAATGAGAGGGGGCGTCTCCAGAGATTGCCTTGACTGATCGATGAACTGATACATCCTTATCCCCATAGCAGCATGGTGAGTGCTTAGGTGCGACTTAGACTCGCTCTGGCATGGATTCTGCAGGTACAGCATACCGATATCTATCAAGCTCCCCGCTTCGTGGAGGTAAACTGAAGGGTTCCTCAAGGTTGTTGCGAAAGATACAACATTGTACCGGTTTGGGATACTTATCGGAAGGGGAGAGGGTCGTGATTGCCTTTGGAGAACTTCCCGAGTCGCAAAAACTTTTTTCCGATTGAATTTTCTCAGTTTTATCCCGTTTCATGTTCACTATGTACATATCCCTCTTGTTGCCAGCACTGCAAAACTCTTATATAACTATTAGTGAGACGGAGGTGGTGTACTGGCAAGGGCATGCTTACCACGCGTGCAGTCACGGGTCAAATACCTGGTCAGTAAGAACCTTGACTTGTACATCTGTCGACCCCCGCAAGCCATTGCATAGGCCATTTCTAAAATAAGTCACTATTCCGAATGGGATATACTGCGCGCTGCATCTCAAAAAGGTAGACGAAGACTTCCTTTATCCTTTTACTACTATTTTTGATAGATGAAATTAGGAGTTGGCTATTGACGATCCCCTTCTTCGATGGCAGTTTTTAGGGAAAAAGGAAACTTCTTTGAATAACTAGGAAAACATGAAGATGCAACGTAGGGTAGGGAAAGGTGGAGGGTGCCAGATGAAGGATTGTGTGGGGAGGGGGGGGGGCTCGTATAGATACCGCTATTTCACAATGCTGTACTGCGGAAGTAGCTTATGACGGAAAATTCCAGCCCTTTCGTGCGTGTGCGCTTGAACAGCCAACACTCAGTCTACGTCATCCGGCCCCCTGACGTTAGCATATTTCCGACTTTTGACTTGACGAGTAATCATTTAGAGCAATTTCTCACTGATTTTGCTCGACAGTTTTCCTGTTAATAGATGTTTTCAGTCGGGTGATTTAAGTACCAGCACTTGTAAT
>MU952557.1:0-10407 GCA_036418165.1 Cooperia oncophora | reverse complement strand
CTTGTGGAAGGCGGGACTTTTCAAGGTGGGGAGGCTAATCACTGCAGTCAAATGCGAAAATTTTAAAAAGAAACAAAACTTCGCAAAAAGACGCTGAAGTTAGATTGATTGAGGGGGAGGAGTCAGTGTGGCAACGCATGAGCGCGTCTAGTGCCTCCGTTGTGTGAAGAGTACGCCTTAAACCAACGCCTTGAAAAGAAAGATAAAAACTCGTAATTCGCAACAAAATCCTTGAAAAGTGCGTGGAGTACGTCCCTGTGTCAAAAATCTTTCCTTAGTGTACTTGAGTAAATAGCAAAAGAACAAAAAAGAGTAGCAGAAGCTACAAAATTATATCTATTAGGTTGTCCGGAAAGTTTTGAGGAAATTTCACACATTTAATTTGAAGAAGTGTAGCAAGCGAATGCCCAGCAGAAGGTCATATATATCAAGTGCTATGAGAAAGAGAAATGTTTGTAGATCAATACTAATGCTGGTTGTTATTATTCTCCATTGTTGGTATGATTTGACATTACCTGAAAAATGTACGAGCGCGCACGACTCCCAACGCCTTTTACTTCATCTTCACCGTTCTGGCTCCTCTATCGGTCAAATCGGGAATGAGGAACCGCCTCCGATGCTGGATAAAATGCGCTTCAAAATTATCTATACTAGGAGATCAATCGGTCTCTTCCATGGAAGTTTAGCTTAGATGTTGCGTACGCCCCTCATTCTCAGTACTCGCTTAGTTCTAGCTCCCACGCAAGGTAATCCCGCCCAAAAGGTAAGGGACATAGGATGGACAATATTTATTATAACTATGAACTACTATCTCTTATTGTTGTTGATAAGTTTAAATTAGCTGGTTGAAATTTCTCAAAACTTTCCGGACACCCTAATAGAAAATCATGACGGCGCTGGAATGTAGGCTTGACAGTCGGCCGCAACCTGCTTGACAAACTTTCCGGTGCTGAAAAACCGGTTGGATTTGATCCGAAAGTGATCAATTTAAAGTGAAGATGTATATTTGAAATAGCGTTGTACATTTTTCTACTGGCCACATAGCAACTGGAAAACAATCAACTAAAGGACGGCGGAAACTTTTTGCCAACACAGTAATTATCAAATTTTCACACGATCAGATTAGAAACCAACTCACCGCTGCCTCATTTCCGTTTATACGTGCCTGAATGCTGTAAGGAGCCACACGATCAAGTACGGGAGGTTTGGCATCGGCACCATTCATGCACGTCCAATCCATAGCCGACGACGGCTCCCGCTTCATAATGCCGACACTTACACCCGAAATCTAGAAATGGACATGGGCGAGTAACTCATATTTAAAGCTTCTAGGTGAAAATAGACTAGAAAGGTACAGAAGGTAACACTCAACCAGCAGAAACATTTGAATTTCTAATTATAAATCATTCATTCTCACAACAAATATGTACACGCACTTTGATCAACCTAACAATAACAAAATTCAGATGAGGTACATCGAAACTAGATCTAGCGAATCCCACACACAACCACAGAATCATAATTCGAAAGCAAATATAAAGGGTCTCCTTATTATTAAAATTTGCAAAAGCAACAACAATTGGCTCCTAAACCATGTGGAGTGGTTGGTCAAAGACGTAAGAAACAATAAGCGTAGATCTCTACGACTTCAAATTCAATATGAACTCGCTTTATGCTTCGGTATGAAAGTGAATCCATCAGGTGTCGGCCCTAGCAACATCCGACTGATATCTATCCAGTCAGCGGCTCGGTGGCTGCTCAATAAAGTCTCCAGGTCGTTCCGTCCGTGGTATAGAGGTGGCCTTTCATTCATTCGTTGAGGAATGCGCTCGAGTAAACCGACGGGAATGTACCTTCAACAGAAAAGCGTTACTATTCAAAAGAAGACTATCAAAACAATCAATACAAAAAAGAACAGCAGTATTAAGTTTTTTAGCTGTAAGAAACCTGCACTGGAAAGACAGCCATTCTAAGAGAAAACGTCGAGTGCGTTCTACTCCAGCATCATCGCTTCCCCAGTGATCAAGGCCATAATTAACAAACCTAAATCAAGCGTTAATGCAAAGTAGAAAAGAAAGCAAGCTAGGGACCCGTCTCATTGAAAGGAACCGAAGTCGGGAATATTCCGATCTAAAGGACAGGCTGCATTGTTGAGCTTAAAAGGAAGATCAAATGCTGTTGAGCTTTACCATAAAGGACGATGGGGAAGAAGTGTAATGCGCGGTCACAATAAGGTCAGCGTCAAATCCTTTGTAATCTACGGGGTATTCCCAACGAGTTCCAGATACATGAGTTGATATACGGACCAGTATCTTTCCAAGTTTTACCTCAGATTACCGCTCACAACCACGGGCACTGCGATATATCGAGCGCGTGAGAGAGGACTCTTTCTATATGCGGTAGAAGGATCACATGAGGAAATTTGGAACGCCCATTCACATCACCCATGTCGAATCACCAGCATAACAATATTGCTATGGCAAGCTGAATTAACGTTTTACAAGAAAGGTAGGTCACGCTCAGCGTTCATTTGGTGAGCAAATGCCATGCTCGGATAAGGTAGTTTCAACCGGGACACTAAAGCTGCATCGCTTTCGCAACTCGAAAATGCATGGCAACGACGCCATCCGATCATGATCAAGGCAATGCCCCGCCCATTGCTCCAGACCACCCATTTCATTTTTTCATTTATTGGACGTGCGATAGCACATAGAACATAAAACAGGACAAAACTAAATGTTAAAAAAACAACACAAAAACATAGAAAAAACCAGCTCAGATAAAAACCGATTATGTTGCTTCTACGCTCACATATGCAGACAGTAACTACAACACTTCAAATGAAATCACCGACCCGCCTCTTGAAAGTAGCATACTTTAAAGGGAACACATTCGAACGTAAGAGCGAATTGAAGTTGGTACAAGTTCTATTACTAAAAAACCTTGACCTGTACTGAGTCCTAGCAAACGTGGCACTAAGTCTGATACTAACTCCTCTTGTATTAGTAGACAGTACTTGGAAAAACTGTTCAACGTCCAATTTCACTAAGCCATTTAATATTTTGTAAGCCATCAGTAAATCATATCTCTTCCTCCTCCACTCGAGAGATTTAAGCCCGTACGTCGTATTCCTAACAAAACCTCTAGGTATATCTAAGTAGTTTAAGCCCGTACATCTAAGCATTAGTTTACGAGTAAAGTTGTTCTGAACAGATTCCAGCGCTTGAATATCTTTTTTGGTGTAGGGGTTAAATACCGTTGTACCACATTCCAGGATAGGGCGAACGTAAAGCTTATAGGAACGTAACAAAATGCCTGGATCCTTTGTCCGTAGGGCTTTGAATAAGTTGAACGTTCTGCGCATACCTTTAACCACCAATATTTTAAAGTGCTTTCTGAAACTTAGTTTACTGTCATAGTGGAATCCGAGATCCCTAACTTCCGCCACCGTCTTCAATGCAGCTTTATCGGCAGAATACTGTGGTTCGCAAGTGTGAGCCCCCAAACGCATGACTTGTGTTTTTTCCGATGACAAGAGAAGACCATTGCAGTCAGCCCAATTTACAATCCTGTCTATTGCGAGCTGAAGTGACGGGTCACATTCTGAGTCCGTAACAACCTTGTAAATTTTGATATCATCGGCATAGATGTTACAGGTAACTCCAAGACCTGTACCAAGACCTCATCTTTCATTTCAACGACTATGTGATGGCGCAGTTGTTTCATACCAGCTTTTTTATTCCGAATGGTGCGAGTGAGGTGATAAGGGAAAGAGCTTTACAACACCAACAAGTGAAAGCTCGTCCAAGCACGCCATCCCCTCACTGTATGCTCGTACGAGTAGGGTCAGCTTAGGGACCCATCTAGTGCATTCCTGAGGATCTTTCTCATTTTTCCCTTCACCATCGAGTAAATTACTATATCGTCATCAGTGGATATTATTGACTAAGCACCGTTTTCGAACGAGGTATTTCAACGCATTTCACTGTGTTAAACAGGTTTTGTCCATTGCACGCAGCCAGAGCGACGTAAAAAAATATAACAGAGAACAGAGCAGCAGTGTATGCAACTTACTGCTTCAGCAGATCCAGTCTTTCAGAGGCTGAGATGTCCCACGTTCTCCGCTCATCTATTTCAGTGAAAATCCATGGCTTTATCAGAGCACCACGTCCTATCATAATTCCTCCTATTGGATACTCTTCCAAACGCTGAATGAGATTACTCCTCTCCATTACAGCCAACGGGAGACTGTATCCTAAGCATAAGTCAAACTCACGGAGTAGTATTCCTGCCAACTGAGCACGTCACCGCAAACCCATAGTGGAACTTCAGCGCACTCTTTAAGGCAAGGACTGACGAAGTCCCAATTTGCCAACCTTGTGTAGCGCTGCTCCCGAAAAGAAGAATGATAAGAGGACTGGAAACGGATTGAAACAGACAAAGGATTCCCTTCCAACATACTTGCTTCTCGGATGAAAAGTGATCAGGTCAGGTCTTGCGAATGGTGAAGCAACCATAAGCTTGATGCTTTCATCAGCGGTGAGGCTACCTTCTCGAACTCCGGTCCGAAGCTTGACGGTTAGAGGCACGGAACCCATCACACAGCGCATTGCGGACAGGACTAAAAACCCTTCTTTAGGTGGTTTCATTCAAATGAAATTGCACCAAAATTAGCTCATAATCAGTTGTACGAAGTATCCTCCTCCTCGATCCTTTTAGATGAAAGTATTTTTCTCACATACGTGAGTATGAATTAAGATACCCGCGGCATTGTATCGCACGCCCGTGAACTTACGAAGAACTAACTCGATTATTTTATTGTGTCTATTAGGCAGAGCAACAGCAGCACACCCTATTTAGATTAACGACATCAATAGGGCAACCCATGTTGACATCAATGAAATCAATCTGGAAAAGTAATAGACGTAAACGGTTAAACTTTAACTGTTGTTGTGTTCTACAGACCGAAAACGAAAAATCAACAACAAGTGCACAAAAAGAAGAATGTCGAGAAATGTTAAAACCTTCATCTCGTCCACTAGAATTTGTGCAGCTTTTGCCATAGAGTCTGCAAACCCGCCAGCCAACTGTACTCCAAAAATTTTTTCAGAAGGATGTCGCTTCGCCAGCGAATATTCTGACGGCGTGCCTTAACCAGTACTGAGTTTGCTAACCACAACTATTTTGATCTCTTCAAAAAAATATATTGAAGATTGCACGATTACAACTCAGAGCATTGGAGTCCAAATATGAACTACTCGATGTTATTAGCAGTAGATATTGAATAAAACTGTCCGAGAAGTGGATAACCACTTCACTGTTGCAAACGGGACCTTGTACAAGGACAACTTTTATGGATGTGCTAGTGTAAGCGCGATCACTAGCGCTTCCATTATCCTGCTTCTATGCGACAAATGTGACCGGTGGCCTAACAATAGAAATGCAGTCATGCAATAAAACAAGGGCACTTCCTGTCGCTAAGGAAAATTCTCTAGGATACAACCCCTTTTCGGAGGGAGAGGGGGGGGGGTAATATCACGCGAAAGAACTACAACATTCAACTGGAAAATATCATTTGTATAGGATTTGGCTGCGCCTCCAATCATGGGGGGGAGACTTCTCCTCCTCAAGCAACGAGAATAGTATATTCCCCCTCCCAAAGGGAGTCTCCCGCCGTGGATCGCGGATGTGAAACAGGAAAAGTCAACTGTCTAACAAAAGCTTCTTGAATCAAATGCAGTCCCTTTCTCCAGCGACATGAAACTCATCGCTGGGCATTCCCCATTGCACGCGCCCTGAATTAACCCTTACTATCAACGGACATCCAGAAAAAACACCATTGTATGAAAAATCAGTGGCTTTATATTGCAACTTGAAGAAGAGAACTCAAAAAGACAGCATAAATCAAGAAGCCATGCATCAAGGGCAGATGGAGAAGTCTATACTTGTAAGAATGAAAATTCCCACAAAACAGTAATTAGTGGACAAACCTGAAAGCAGACTAGTAGCCATTGCCATTTCTCCGCAGGTGATATCTGCGCCAAGACTGACGCAAAGACGTCGAAAGGGCAGATTCCCCTGGAAACACTAGATTAAAAAAAGAAGATTCTGAATAATAAGCGAGGTGTTCTCACGAGCACACCGTTGCAACGCTGTAGAAATTGTTGAAGGGGTAGAGCTAAGCCCTGCATTTAAACGCATGACATAGACATCGAAAACGAACCACAGTAGTGAGCGGCGCCAGGTACTTTTTCCCCTTCAAGCTCTTCATATCAAGTGCAGGCTTCTCTCTTTCCATTGAACCAACGAGTCCTTCTTTAACAGCCTGAACCACCTGAAATTCATGAGCCGCTTTACTGTATAATTTGCCTGTAACTGAAACAGGGACGGCAATCTACACAAAGCGTCCAGCATTCATAAACGAAAGAAGAAGTATTCAGAGCTTCGGCCAAGATGTCGAAATTTCGGGTAAAATCTCCATATTTTTTCCACTTGTTGTATACCATTTTCACTTTAAATCAGACACTTTTCAAATCAAATCGGACACACCCCTTACAATAGGCAGTTGATAACTATACCACACTAGGTACTGCTGCAAGCCCCGCCCACTTTTCAGCGCGGTCACGGTTTTCCAAAATGTTTCATGAAATCTGCTTCTTCGACTTTTTTTCCCTTTTGCTAGTTGCACACACACTCCCTGAAAAGGAGTGGTACCAATACAGATCTGATCCCACCCACTTCTCAATGAAGTTACCGCAAGTTTTGAGTTTTATAACTTTTTTCGACGTCGTTCTTTTTTCACATTCAATCTTCACAAAACGAATATACTATAGCCATGTGCATTTACACACTAGCACACTAAGCCCCGCCCCTCTGACCACGCCCACTTTCGTTTTTCGCGGAATTTTGATTTTTCTTCCGAATTTTCACTTTTTTAGGCTGTAACAAGTGGCTCCGCCCACTAGAGGAAGCTCCGCCCACTTTTGGAAAATGATGCAAATCGACAGGCTAGAGTCCGTACTGGCACGTTATGGCCTCTCCAGTCACACAGTACGAGAAAGAAAGTGGAAATTCATTTCGAGTGACGGAAGAAACCATAACGTGCCAGCACGGACTATAGCCTAACGATTTTCATCATTTTCCAAAAGTGGGCGGGGCTTCTACTAGTGGGTGGAGCCACTTGGTTTTCTCCAGAGGTCGCACGTCCCACCGAAGAAGCGGCTCGTAAATACACAGCAATTCGCTCTCACAAACATTACTGAAAAAGGGCGTGAGATGCTTTCCACTTCACTTTCTGCAGAGAAAAGGGAATGAACGTCATATCATTCAAGGCTCGCAACAACGTCGTTCGGCAGCGGGTTAAGTAATTTGGGTAGCGTTTGCTTGTAAGTGCGGTGTAGACTCCATATCCCTAGGATTCGGTGGGTGAAACTACGCACATCTAAACGTGGCGGCGGCTATGTTTTTGGTAGGATATTTGCATTTCGGGACAAGTGTAATACCCATCCTACAGCTTGTTCAGAAAAAGTACGCAGCCACGCCTATCGCGTCTCAGGGATGTCGCGTGTATATATTTTACATATGTTCTGATACATGCCCCCTCCTTCGTTCTGCTAATTCTGGGAAGCACGAAATTTGAGGTATAGATCATAGACGTGGAAGCTCACCTTGTCTGACCGTGAAAAATCGAAGGTTCTCTTCCGCAAAGCTATTTGAATATGAATTGATGAACTGTTTATGGTTTCTTCGTAGGGGACAGGAGGCTCCTTTGAAAGGAATATTTAAAGATACAATCATTTCTCGACCTTAACTGCGCGTAACCAACCTTTGAGATTTGCTTTCCGTCAGGATCTACATGAGCACCTCCGAACCTACAGGCATAGCTGAACGGGCATACACCCCTTGCCTCGAACAGAGGACAAACCTCGCCAATGTCAGCTGGTTTTCTAGCGAGAAATGCTGGGATGTCATGCATCAAACTGCATTTTTCTCCAAACCTATTTTAACAGCAATTGAAACACTTGGCATAAAAGTAAGCATGCTTAATATATGACGCACTTGCATTTCACCGGCTGAATGACTGAAGGGCATAATCGTGCATTCGAAGCCCGGATTACGGTCTCAGCTTGTTTCATTTCCTTCCTAAACTTCAAATTTTACTTCGCAAAACAAAACGTCAGGTTATATGAGTACCTACATTCTATGTTTATTCATTCCTTTCTTTGACCGTCTGTCATCTCCTACATTAGTAGCCGGCAGATTCGAGGGCGGAGTTTCTTCTCCGTTTTCGCTGTCATTATTGGCCAGTTTCACATCATTGTCCTTCTGATAAGCTAATTTCGCATAATACATTCAACCCACACTCTAGCGAACAGGCTATCCCAAATCAAAGTAGACAAATGAAGGTAATGTTTCCGAGGCCCACCGTGATTAAGAACTCTGCTTTCACAGCAGCAACGCCTGTTCTGAAAGTATTGAGTGAGATGTCTTGCAACTGCTCCGAAACTGCTTCGACGGACATCCTCAAATAAGTTCGCAGCCTGAGATTAGATCCGAGATACACACTGCGACCTACGTCACGTTCCAGGTAATCATTGCCTCGAGACACAGTAACAACAAGAAACTTACATGTAAGTAATAGAAAATTTATTCGAACCTAATAACACCAGTCACATATTTACAAACAAAAACGAAAAATAAATAATGTGTGAAGCGAACTAAAGACTATAGTCCACTTCCATTCTGTGCAGAATCACTTTGTTCTCTCCAGTACCTTTCGTTTCGAGAAAGATGATCTGTATTCCATTCGTAATTTCGTGTGTACCCGCATAACATACATTTCCTTTGTATAACCTTTCGCTGTACAAAGTTTAATTCACATCGTTTCACCTAAAACAATAAAAATCGAGAGAGAGCTCCAGTTCCGGAGAAAATAAAATAACATGAAGTAATGAGGCTCGAATGCACGCCGAATGCAGAAAATGATGAGATGTACCGCTCAAATTCTAACGACAAGACTGTAAATAACATAATATAATTTCCCACGCAGAACCGCGCTTGTGCGTGCGTAAGGCGAATTAAGGGCGTGGGCTTTCTTACTTCCTGGTGTCTCCTCTTTCGCCTTATCACGCAACTATCACCACTCAAAGTTAAAAGCAGTCCCCGCGCTAAAGCAACTACTAGGCGTCCTTCCTTGTACAACTAGTCTGGTCCTCAGTCTCCGAGATTATCTCACTTTCGCGGCTTCACAATAGGTAACCAAGGCGCTGTGGCCCTCATGAGTGGCAGTGCTGACGCCTCCCTAGTTGTACCGTCCACTGAAACCTAAGGCAGCGTTCATAGTTCGCGACAGCAGCGGCGATCGCCAGTAGGAGGACCAGCTCGCCCCAAACTAGATGGACGGATTGAAAAACTTGTTGGAAAGGTATTTTCATGTGGTTTTTTCTTTCTCCGCCCACTAGTACTCTCAGTGAGGGGGTTATTTGATTAATAAGTGGGGTGCAGTTAAATAATAGGCTTCTAGATCGAGATATCAGCCCGGTTTAAAATTTCACATAGTTTCATATTTTCTACTCTTTCTCTCTTTTCTGCTCTCTCATTCCTTCTCTTGGTTGATGTTTCGCAATCCTTTGGTCTGAGTGATGTGAGTACTCGCTTGCTTTGCTGGTCTTGCTTTTTATGGTTTCGCAACCCTTCGGTGCTGTTTCGCAACCCTTCGGTGCTCAGTGACATTATGGTGCATTCTTGGATCGAAATGTTTTCTTTCTTCTACTGCTAAAACTCGTTATTACTGTTGTATATCGTCTTAATTTTTTTGTGCCAATTAAAATGTTCTTTCCAGGATCTCCTTCCGTTGCGTTCCAATCTCACAAGGGAGGTCGTTCAGGGCGTGGTGAGCTTTTTCAAAATGGTCTTGTGCATATTGTAGGGGCACATACGAGGACCAGAAAACTGAGGTTCATTTTCGCTGCGCGCTTCTACGAATAAAAAAACGTAAAAAATAGGTCGATGGTTCGGATCCCACCGAGGACAAAATTTTGCTTTTCTACAATTTTTCATTTTTTGGATCCATGTTTGTCTAAATAATTGGTCCTAACAAAAACATTCACGATAAACTGAACAATCCTACTTTTATGGAGCAAAACTGCTTTTTCGTTAGTATGCACAGACTCAGCTCTTCGGCGCTATGCCGGTGCCAGATGGCACTGTTCGTTTTTCGCTTCCCATTGTGTCCTCGCGCATGAATATAACTCGGATATTTGCCATTTATGGGCACATTCTGAGTAGGCTGTTGCCTCATGAGTCAGTGCTATTCAACTATTTCGATTCTCACGCACCACTGAACAGATTGTTGCTGGACGTTGATCCTCATAGGCTATACAGTGGATCTGATTGCTAATTTAGTAA
>MU952553.1:0-13834 GCA_036418165.1 Cooperia oncophora | reverse complement strand
TGATCTATGAAAAGGCTTTTGTGTCGCCAATCGCTTCGGTTATGAAAGAGGTGGCTTCTGGGAACGGCATGAGCTTCCGCCGATGAACGCTTTCCATAGGCAATCGTAGACTTTCTAGCTGATTGAGCACGGCATATCATTGTTGGAGATCCCTCCTAACATAGGAGGTGTCCTATATGGTCGCTGGAGGAGGAGTGATTTGGTTTGAAAAAGATTTTTTTGATAGCTGATTTTCATTGGTTTCACGAACGCGCTATAAGGGAAGGGGGTTTGTACCTGCTCATTGTTGGATTAGGGGGAGGGGCGGTCGTAGTTGCCTACAGAGAGAGATTTTCGACGACTTCTTTCAAAGATGATTTTTCTTGTTTCATGGACGCTCTGAAGAGGGGCATCGTGCTTGCTCGTGGTTGGGAGAGCGGGGGCGTTCGTACATGCAGGGAGAGATTGGTGGTGTTGGGAAAGAATTTTTCTTGGTTGTTGTCATCATTTCGCGTTTTTTTCCCATTCCTCATGTGCTATAACCCCCTGCCCTTTCTTGGCTCCAAGAAGCAGTATTTGGGGGGGGGGGAAGTGAGAAAATTCTCGGGGAATTCCAGAAAAACTGCAAAAAGTAGCAAGTAGTGGACTTAGCAGAAAATGTAGTATTTGCGATGATAGAACCGCTCGGTTCAACGTGGTTACTCAAACTCCTCAAAAAGAACTGACATAACTACACGGCGTGTTATATCGTTCGTATCTAATTACAGTGGATCCACATGAATTCCCCCTCCGCCTTCTCCCCTTCCTGCTGAGGGAAAACAGCGCGGTAATCAATGATAATCAATGAGAACGTGTCATTGCTAATGTCCAATAATCGATGTTGTGATAAAATGAAACAACTCACTAGAGGATCATCTCCTCTCTATTAATAAGGTGACATTTGTACGTGCAGTTTTCAAGGGTTGGAAGCAATACTTCCTTCAAGTCTGCATTGAAGAAACGTGTCCAAGCAATAATCAGAGGAATGCTCTGAAAAGCGGTAACCATAACAGCTTGATTTAGTATTTCGTCAAATGAAAGGACGAAGCGCCCTGAATCTTTATATGAAAATGAATCCAAGCAAAGTTTGGACACATATACATATAAAGATCGCAACAAAGGTTCGGTTTTTGGATAAAGTACGGTCTCGCTGAAAGGTGTAACGCTAACGAATCCGAATTTTCAAAGATAGGTGACCTGAACTGTCGACGAAATGTCACGTTGCTATACGATCTGAAGGTGCTTGACCATTATTTTCTAAGTCATAACGGTGGTTTTTCATGATTATCATTGAAAGATTTTTTCCAATTACACCAAGGAACATTGTATTCCTCGTAACTGTGTAGAAGGAGTCAAAGGAATCCTGTGATAAACACCGGCCTCTAAATAAGAGACACGAACGACACCATTGTGCTGTCAAGTAGGCGAACCCATAATAAATCAGTATGCAATGCGAAGGCCTCACTTTCTATTCACTAGCCAACGTGCACCACGGGCTATCTTCTGCCTGCTCGCTCAGTCCCATTGTCGCACCAATTTATTTTTGTCTGTTCCCCACAAATCTTATCCGCCAGCCTCAACGTCAGCATGGCGCCAAGCGTTACCCGGTTAGGTTGGTGAGATTGGTTTGGGACTGCCTCAAACGCTACTAATGGCGTAGGTTGCCACGTCAGAGCCTGGCAAGTTACGCGTGGCCAGCCTCTGTCGGCTGGGACCGCTCGGGCAAGGCTCCAAGAATCACAGGGCCAACGGAGATTTAGTCGCCCGACAAGGCGATGACGATCTTACCTCGAACGCCACGGAGTGCTTGTTGCTTCGCGAAGCTTCAATCGAAGATCTGATGTTGGGAAAGCGCACGAATAGTAGTGCGGAATGAAGCGGGTTGAAAGGCTGATTTGAGGTTCATCATGGCTCTATGCCATGTCCTTCCGATGGTAACTCGCAGCTCAGAAGCGCTAATCTCTTACTCTGGGCGTGATGCGGAAGTCTCTGGTCGGACATGTACTCTGGCGATGGGAGTCTCCTGGTGGACAGTTTCAATAATGAGATCGACCACATCTTCAATCGAAGGTTTTGCCTGACCGATGTCGCTGTTGTTCCTAAGTTCTACACAGGATCCGACCACCGTCTCCTTCGCGCAAGATTCCGCTTTTCGATGCGAGGAGAGAGAGAGAGATTGGGATCACTTCGCTTCTCTCGCTTAGCTCTGGGAGGATTCCGTTATCGACAACATTGAGAGGAATACGAAGAGCTTGCTGCACACCTTCACGACTGCGCCAAGTCAGAGAGTTCATTACTAAGAAGCGTTTATCTCTGGAAATTCTCGAGCTGATTCGCCAACGTGGAGCCACGAGCCGCAGGCAATTACCAGCTGACGTCTGAGCTTGCGAAGCTATGCAGAGAAGCGATAAAGGAAGACCTCAAGGAGAGAAGAGCAGCAGTACTGGTGGAAGCCGCAGAGGCTGGGAAGAGCATACGCAACGCCCGCCGCGACTTCGCCAACTGTAAGACCAAGATGACCGCCCTCCGACGTCCGGATGGAACAATCACCGCATCCAGAAGGGCAATGGAGAAGGTCATCCACGACTTCTACTCTGATCTCTTTGACAGCCACGTCCTACCTGTCACCCTGCTTGCAGCAGGATGGAGTTCTCCCTTCTGAAGTCTGACACTCCTTCGAGTCGGTAAAGAATCGTACGGCATCCAGTCCTCGTGAAAAACCAGCAAGACTGTGCTGCTGTACAAGAAGGGAGACCTGTACGACATTGGCAATTATCGCCCAATCTGCCTGCTGTCTGTAGTCTACAAACTCTTCACACGTCATCTCGAACAGATTGGCAGAACGCTAGACGAAGGACAGCCACAAGGAAGGTTTCGAAGAGGATTCAGCACGATCGATCACATCCACACGGTAACGAAGCTCATCGAAGTATCGCGAGAGTACAAGATGCCGCTATGTCTCACGTTCATCGACTTGAAGAAAGCCTTCGACTCCGTTGAGACAGAAGCGGTTATCAAAGCCCTGGGCAACCAGGGTATTCCTACTCAGCACAGGATTCTTCAAACTCCACTGCAACTTCACGTCCAGGATCTCACCATTTTACAAAGAGATCATCATCGACGTGAAGAGAGGGGTTCGTCAGGGCGACACCATCTCCCCCCTCTCTCGAGAACATCATGCGTCGACTGGAATGATAGGGACGACAACATTGTCATTGTTGGTTAATAAGAGGAATTGCAAGGAAACCGCAAAAGTTGCGGGGGGGGGGCGGTCCCCGCGAGTGGAAGATCGACCTGCGCGCAACACACTGGCCGTTTCTCTCGGCTTTGCCTGGCGACAATCTGTTTTGATACAGCGTTTTTTATAGCTATAACATCGAGTCAAGCGGGATACGAATGCCGCTGATTTTCCTATCCTGCGCTTCGTGTGGAAAAAATGATTCGTCTACGGCTTGAAGCTCTAACGCGAGAGACGATGTTCAGCCAGGGACGACATTGGTCCCCTGGTGCTCACCCAAAATTCCAACCTCAACGCGCAATGACCCATCCGTCTGCATTGCTCGCTGCCTATGTGGTGAATCGGCTCGTGCAACGTCAATCCATGATGAACCGACTCCTCGCAATATCAACGCTGAGGCGTCAGCGTCCGGAAGCCGAGCGCGCCTGGGCGGAGCTTCACAACACATCCCGCGGAAGTAGCCGAAGAAGACCGGGGAACATCTAGGCTCGTGCTCACGATCCCGTTCGATTCTCCGCCCGCTCTTTCCTGCTCTTCTGACTTACGCCTCCGAGGAGAACTGGACTCTCTACGAAGCAGGATGCGGCATCCCCGCGGCTTCGGCTCTTATCTTCAAGCGCGCTCACGACCGCGAAGAAGGGCATGCCTGCGAGTTGTCTCAACTAAAACACACCGGAGTGAGAGAGGGGATTCCAAAACTCCGCGCTCCGGAGAGGAAGATCATGAGACGCAAGCCGCATCTGCTAAGTCGTTTTGAAAGCGCCGTTTTGTTTATCTGCATGTTCTGCTTCTCGTGTGCAACTGATGGCCTAGGCGATGGTCATGATCTTTCTTCGTTGATAAGTCTTCTGTTATGAATGGTAAGTGAACACTTCAATCGATAGAGATCCATTACGCAGCGAGGGAGAGACACCGGGTGTGGGGGCAACTCTGTCGACGGCTGCGGAGACGAAGGCACACGTTACTGGACGTCCCGTCACGAGAGAAGAAACTCGAATGAATCAAAACAGGGAGCAGCAAAGATATAGATAAATAGACTGTTTTATATTGTCTGCCCGACTTCGTAGTACTAAACATATATATATTCACACTTCTGATATGAAGAGACGAACTCACAAAGAATTAGTATCATCACGAGTAACTTGGAGGGTCGAGTGCTGCTATTAATATACAAGCACGAGGGTGAGAATGGACAAGAGTGTTGGAACTCGCTCCGAGGTTCACGCCAAAGGAAATCCGGTGGAAACACGTGTGGGATGCTGCAGGAATGAACCTTTGAGATATTAGTTTGATAACTCTCTTTCTTAGCTCAGTCTATTAGTTTTGTCCGAAAGTTCTCTGAGCGTTTTGAGCGGGTGGTGTTTGCCACTTCGAAGATCATAACTTTCTTAACACTCATCGGATTTAATCCAAATAAGCACCGTTCGAATCAGCACACTTTTGCCAATGTGAAGAAGTCGATAAATCCCATCAAAGGAAAAACTGGGTGGTCGAGAATCCACGAAATCCACGAAGGTCTTTTTTGCCTGGTCCTAATTGATGAAGTATTTTTCAAGGCAAGGATTCTGAAAAATGTTTGAAAAGGGTGGATATGCGGTTGGTGAAAAGTCTGGAGACCTATGATGAGTAGTAACTTCCAGTCTGCAATATTCGATGGTCACTTTTATGGATAGTGATTTGTGAAAGGTGTGGACGGGCGTTGTCATGCAAAAGAATCGGACCAATTTTCGGTGCATTTCGTCGATTCCTTCCAGTATGGTTCTGCTGTGATGGTTTGGCCTGGTGATAAAATGTTATAGTGGATCACACCAGCCGATGACCCCACGAACGTCTAGAAAGTAAGACACACAACATCTTATATTTTATACGAGTGAGAGGATTACGACTTTATGGAAATTGATCCGTCGGGTGTTTCGTTATGCATCCAACCACTCGCACCGGAACGAATCTCCTTTATATTCAATAACATAGAATGCGCGTGGTCGATAGCAAGGTGACAGGATGATACGAAAACTACCGAGAAAACGATGCCAGTATTCTTTCATTTCGAATGCCAGGCGAAAGCGGTGGGGAGAAGGAAAGGCTCGAGGAGGGAACGGGGCCAATTTCTGCGGGCCACGTACAATTGTGGGGCATTCCCACTTGTCGGGAAGTTTTTTTATTCACCTTCCCAAATGCATTGTTCAGAATATCCCGCCACAGTGGATTTGCCAACGCCTAGCCTTTCCTGTGAATTTCTGCGAGAGCTGTTGAGATGGTTAGCCTTCCAAAAACCTCTTCAAATCTGCGTCCGGGTATATGCCTCGGTGGACCGCTACGAGGTTCAACTTCAAGGCCAAAATTTCCAGAACGAAATTTGTCGAACCATTGTCGCACGGTGCTTTCTCCAACACTGTGGGCCTCCACACCTGGTTAATTTGTCGAGCTGCCTCGACTGCGGATTGACCCACCCATTTTTTGTTGAAGAAAAATATTGTCCGAGGTTGCCCTGCCCTTTTGACATGCTTCAAAAAGTCTTGGGGAAAAGAGGGTTTATCAAGCAATGGTGAAACGACAATTATACATCAGATAGCGCAAAAAATCCTCTTCAGGATGTTATTACTTGAGACGTGCAAAGCCGCAGAGAGACAGTTTCTTGTTGATCTACAAATGCAAACTGTCCAAACAAATCTGGAACCACAAACACGCTAGACACCCTTTGCCCGGACCGCACCAATACCAACAATGGATCCCGCTCCAGGATCCCTTGAGCGTACTCTTTGGGTATTCTTTATCAATAGACCCTTGGCTGCCCAGCTGCGTAGCTTCGCTTGCTGCGAAAACCTGAGCACCAACCATCTCCGATTCCCCGCTCCCTGGCGGACTCGAATATGTTAGAACTTGCAAATGTGATTGAACAGCTCATTGGCAGATTATTCGCATAAAGCATAAGAGGTATTGAAAAATTGTGCTCAGGTATCCAGTATCGCGCCAAGCAAAAACTGTCAGCTAGCTGGCTGCGTTTATACTTTGCTGACACGTAGCGTAGCGCTTCCTGCCTTGTACGCCAGCGCAAGTTGTCGGGAAAGCATAGATATCCGAGCCTGGGCTTCCTAACGCGTCATCGAGGGCTACGCGGTAGCCGTCGCGAGGGCAGACTGGAAGCATAGCGTAGTCGGATCCAACGTTGGTCACCTAGGCGTTTTCGCTAGGTCGCCTGGCCTACGACGGTGTTAAAGAGGAAGGTCTTTAGAAGACTATTTCTACAGAAAGTGTGGGAGAGTAATTTGATACTATTTTATTAATCATAAACCGTGTTTTTTTTTGGCTCTAACATGAGGACCGGAAGCGTATCTCTAGCCAGGATTTGCTTTTTTTTGAATTCATGTTCCTATTGCTGATATGCATTCCCTACCTTCTCTAGAGATTTAGGCTTGAAAGAAGGCGAGTATCTGTGATAACATATCATTACTTAAGTAGATCCAATATGCTGTTACTGTGTTTATATGTTGTGCTGTATATACTGTTTCTGTTATTTCACCATTACTTACTCATCACTGTTGCTCCATCGATCGGAACCAATCGGTCTTATTTCATCATCACCACAGCCTGTATCCTCGAAGATTTGAAGACGAATAAACCCAACCCCCTCCCTTTTATAGTCGAGGTTAGCCGGATCAGGAGTTCAGTTCAGTAGACTACCTCTTCGCCAGCTGCCGGCTAGCCGCCTCCCGCTACCCTTGATTTTGGTGCTTTAACGATAAATCGTGCGATCACGGGACTCTCCAGACATCCGACACGGACACACGCAGCTAACCAACAAACCCTACAAATGCGAAATTTCGAGCTGTAGGAACAAACCTGTGGTTTTCCAAAATACGAAGAACTTTGAATGTCTCGGTAGATGAGAAATAATGTGCATACAGCGGTGAGCACCATTAATGCGGTTGTCGATACTTCTAGAGAGCTCCACTGACCGCCTTGAAAACACAGTGGTTGAATTTTTGTCGCAGCCTCTCACTGGGTCCTCCTTTCTTTATCAACAGCTATTTATCATTATTTCAGGATTAATCTCAGTTGTTTTGATCGTGACTGAGAGGTTCTGTTGACATAAATCTTGGTCTTGGCACCTCAGAACAGTCACAGTTGGTTTTGCGAGTCTTCCTACAGCTGCTCGGCAAATTACTCTTAGCCGTTGTAAACCATTTTGTATTATGCTTACATCGCTCTCGAAGTGCAGCCTCAGAGACACACCATCTGACAAAGCCTTTTCCTGTACGAGAAATTTAACTTGGCAGTCTCAAAGTTTGTGCTTCTTTCATAACAGCGAGAGACAGAATGAACAAATGAATATGGACAGGCTGCCAATAATCAGTTCGCCTAAACTTCGTGGCCTGAATGATCTCCAGGCAAAACTTACCACTACCTCCCACGATGATTCTTATGAAGCATGAATTCTTTACCCTTTTTGTAATATTCAAACGTCGTTCTCGAGAAGAATGAATTTCTGATAACCTGCATCGTAAAGCATCTACTTCAGTTATTAATTTTGACCAGAGTATTTCAAAGCTATGACTTCCAACATCTCAGAGAACAGCTTGCTCCACAGATCGCCTTGGCCCTGACGGAACGGTTGACTGGAGGGAAATTAGGGGCGCTAATGTACGACCGGCACTTCTTTCATTTCTGTGTGCCACATTTATGTCGATCTTCTTGTCTCGCATAGCACATTTCTCTTCTCGTCTTCCTCTGTTGCAGAAATCCGGAAATTTTTATCCGAACCTTTTACAGAAATTCGTAATGGGACCTACTAAGTCTTGTATTCCGAAAGTTCTATCCGCAGCATCAAGATGGGGTGTAGGTGCAACGGCTCAACCAGCTAGCGCGAGATATGACGCGCTATAGCGGTTTTCACGTGGCGTGGTTGGTTTTCACGTTAAAAGCAGCAACAGTATGTATAATTGGCTTCAAACGCTTGAACGGAACTATCACTGCATCCCAAAGAGCAGTGGAAGAGTTCATACGCAGCTTCTACTCTAATACCTTCGACATCCACTCTCATCTGCCACGTATATCTTGAAAGATGGATGTGTCTGTGCAGTATTGTATCGCACCAAGCCCAGAAAGAATCACACTGAAACATCTGAGGAATCTTCGTCCAGTTTTTGTCAGAACTCTGGCTCCTTCACAGTAAAAGTAGAAAGGACTTCATTGCTCGGGCGAAGAAAGACAGCCACACTGCACGACACTCTGCTGTCAATATTGATCTCTTATACCTCTGCTGTCTGCACTTTACTTTGCTGCACTTTAAGAGATCTTCGACTATGATTCATAGGAGACAAAGTTGCCAGAACGCTAAAGAACGGCCATATATGCAGCCAGGATTTGGAAGAGGACTCAGCGTGATCAATCACATCCATGCTAGATCGAAGCATCGCGAGGGTCGAAATGCTGTTATTCCACACGTTCATGCAGCTTGGAGAGAAGCCCTTCACTGCGCTGATGCTGAAGCGGTTATCGAAGTTATAGGAAAGTAATGTCCTTCACTACACCCGAGACTAACTTCGTTCGGCTAGCAGTACCACGGGCGAAGCTGTCGAAGCTACCTGGAGGGGGCTTGTGACGCTTTGCGTTATGGGAGGGAGGAATCATGCAGAGTCAAGAAGTCAGAGGAGAGAGTGGCTTGGGCAGGGCAGGCGACCGGGACGGCTCGCGCCGGGCATCATTCATGGTGGGCAGCGGGTCCTGCCGGGAGATTGTCAGCTTGGAACGAAAAAGACGCCGGAATACGGAAGGCTGGGAACCGGCAACATCTCATATACATTGTTAGGAGTCGGTTTGCAATAGAAACTAACAATGACAATGTTCTTAAAGGCAGTTGGCACGATAATTTGGTACTCGGCCTAAAATGCTAGCAGGGCGCTATATAGTGGGAAAATGGCGAAAGAACGGAGTGAAACGGTCAAAATCTGCGAAGAAAAAGCCTCCTTCGTTCTCAATGAATTAGAAATCAGTTTCTCACGAGTTTTCCGTAGACATCTATAACCGCTACAGAAGATACGGCTGCATGTGTGTACTCATATATCCATGCAGCACCGCCGCCGCTTCATACCAATCCCTTCGCTTCATATTTGCTTAGCAAATGAATCAATACGAGCGTCAGGAACGGTCGTCCATTTGTGGGCGGGCGGGCGTGGTGGGCGTTCGGGTCGGTATGTTGTAGCTTGATAGGGCCCTTATAAGGGTACCTTCTTGGAATGGGCGCTACGCAGCGTCTGCTCACGGCGGAATTCCGTCCTGCTAGGCATATTAATTCTACTCCACTTAGGGATTTATCGTGCCGACTGCCGTAGCGTACTTTCTGATGCCCCATTTTCAGTTAAGGGAACAGACATCTCTGAATACTTTAGCAACGTCTACCTAGATCGGAAAGCCAATGTGATGTATAACCTAGTGGCAAGCACGAGGAAGGCTTGAGAGCATCCAAGATTACCGAGAGAGTAGCGAAGAAGATGAACACCCGACTCCGTGCCCCACCCCCTCCCCTTGTTCATGTTGGCGGTCCTTCCTGCCTTCACTTATACCTTAGAGAATAAGACTCTGCAAAAGATGATGACAAGTAGGGAATCCTGAGCTAAGAACTCCGTCGACGATCAAAGATCGGAAATCCAGCCGGACTTATTTGTTTCGAAAGATTAAGACACGTAAAGGATAACCGCTGCACCGTAGCAATTACCGACTGGATTGCACGGAATGTCAAAACGTTACATCATCTTCTGAAATGGCACCACTATCCGTCTTCAGTCGAATTAGGTAAGATAATGTGTGTATTGTTTTGGTGCCTTCTCCAGTCGCACTCATCTGAACACGCAGCATTAGTGCGTTAGGTAGGAGTTTGATAAGCAGATCGTGCAGATATTCCTATTGGACTGGTGCTAGAAATCACTAGAAAAAACCCACTCTCAATGATGCGCTTTTGCAGTTACCGATCGCTGTGCGAGAATAAGCTGCTCAAGATGTATCATATGAGATAGGCAACGATACTTTGCAAAGACCGGAGAGAGATCAGAAAATGAAAGGCAGGATAGCACAGTGCGTCAGCATGAGCCACCCCATTGGGACCTATGGACCCAACATAGAGATAGCTGTTGTTGTTTGTGAGCCTTTGAGACTTGTATGTAGTGCAGTCTCCTCGATTGCAAACCGCATCGCCTTGCGCATTTACGAAACTCTGGCAGCAGCTCATTACAGATCGCTCATTTAAAGACAATTATCGCGATCAAGTATTGCGGGCAATTGTACTCTGTCATGCACCAGTATTCCATAGTTAGCTTCTCAGTAGAAAAAGAAGCAGAAAAATCTTCGGGAACACCTTGAACCCAAACCTACCTTTAGCAGTGGGGGCGGGGCCTGGACGAGTGTGCCGGGCGTGGCTGCCAGAATTCGATGCGGCAGCCGCAATTGCGTCCCAACTTTCGAAATAGGATACTTTCGAACGTAAGGCAGCGTTCATACTTGTAGCGCTACAGCGTCGCGCTACAGCGTAGCGCTACAGCGTCGCGCTACAGCGCCGCTTCGCAACGTACTGCAATTTCCAACGATGGGATGATTAGAGTTGCTTACAGAGAAAATTGGGAAGGTTGCTGGAGTTTTCTTGAGAAATTGACAAGAAAAAAAAAGAAAAAGAAAGAAAATGACAACAAACCCCACTTGACAACAAATCTCCCTACCATTGGAAAAGCAAGCACTACATTCCATAAGCAAAAAAACTAATGGTTCCGCACTTTCACACATGTTTACAAGCCTGACCGAAGTAAGACCTTTAGCTGAGCTATGAGCCAACTTTGGCAAAATGCCAGTGGGACCGCGGGCTTAAAGGGACGCGCGGGCTTTAAAGGGACGGATGCAGTTCGGGACCAGACGCCTCGTCCACCTACCGTCTCCGTGAGCCTAGCGAGCCTTGTCGAAATTGCGATAACTTCCTCATCGCGCGCCATTGATGGATAAAAGCGGGATCATCTTCATCAAGGCGCAGAGGGTTCCAGAAGGCGCGAAGTCATTTTGAAGGCCTCTCGAGCGCGGATACTGTCTTTAACATCTGCAATTTCATGTTTAGATCAAGCCCACATAACACAATCGGAAAAGGTTTTCGAAGGCAAGAGAACCAGTAGCAATTGAGCAGGCAACAGTAGCAACTGAGCTGGATGTTTCCTTGCCTTTGTTCCGTTTGCTAACTTATGTCCAGCCCATTTTGTTGTTTTTTCTATTCATCAGTGAATTTGGTCTTCAATAAATAAATTTTGAACAGAGAAGCAGCTAACCTTTTAACCATGGTGTCGGCTTCGAAGAGGTGACCATTCTAAAATGAATGATAATCAGCCTTTCCTTAAACACACGAATTACTGCGGGCAAGAAATCCTAGCAAATACTAGGCAAGAGCGATGGCAGCCCCACTAACTGATTTAGTCTCTCCATACAAAAATGGCGGAAGATTCATTCATATTAGATAGGCGGGAAGCGTTCCGCCTCGTTCTCGAACTCAAATTACTTGCCCATCACCAAGAGGGGTAACCTAATGTAAGCTCTTATATTACACAACAAGGAGTGATCCTTCTATTAGTAAGACTCGCTTGCCTCTTGCTTCTTCTACTGCAATATGCACAAGGATTTTATTCGCTACCATCCGCACCGACCCCTCCAAACGCTTTCCTCAAAACTCTTTCTCCCACCACCTGACGGCTTACGAAGTGCAAAATAATTGACTGAATAAGGCACCGATCCCTCGAATCATTAGCAGAGCAACCTTAACACGCAAGAACGCTTCAAGGCAGGAGCCTAGGGAGCCTACAGTTTTGATGACGAAGTGAGGTTTGGGTTACCTGCAAACTCAGCTTGAGGGAGCTGTGGGTCGGGAAACTGCTGGATGAAGAAGCTGCTTCCTCGGTCAATGCGTACGCAAAGTAGCTACGAGATCTAAAGCGTATCGTCGATCAGAGGGAAAATTTGTCCGCACAGCCGGCCCTCACCAAGATAGTGCAACGCACTTGGTCCAAAAAAGTTCGAGCCGTACCTCATGCAATGGAGCTTGATCTCTCTCCCCCCTTGTGTAGCACAGACATCGCCCCTTCTAATAGCAAGTTGCCTTCCGTAATCGATCGTTATGCGGACGAGAAAACCTCCATAACCCAAGTTCAAGTCGAGGTTGAGATGGTGTCCAACTTTGCGTCGTGCCTCCCTGCATTGTGAAGCGATGGCATCCATGAGGTGCTCAAAAACTGGCAAGGACCCCGCAGTGACATTGCTGTACAACTTTGATCCCACACTCCTCTCTATAAAAAGAAACCCCAATTTGAAAAAGTGACAGAACTTTCCCGCCAACCTAATAAAACCAAGAGGAAACCAGATAGAAAAGTAATATTTTGGCTTTGAGTTAAGTAGATCCCTCCTTCACCAATGACCCGCTCCCAGTGCCCCGAAAGCGTTTGGACCTCTGGTACCTTCGTTTTTCAACAAGTGCGAGTAAATTGCTGTTGATGCCAATTTCGGCGAATGACAAAACATTGTAGCGTTTGCCGTCGGAGAGTACCCTCGACTGACCAGAACAGTTGGAATCGAACGGCTTTATGTTGGGCGAATGGGGCGATTGAACCCAGGTCTCAGTATTGTTTGTGTCCCAGCACTGCCCTACAATACAGTTACTCGGGGTCTGGCACTATGACGAGCAACGGTGGCCTTCTTGTAGTTGTGTGGTACCATCCATTTGTCGATCTGATTGTCGAGGAGCAGGCAATATACGTCCACAGTGAATTTTGTACCCTGTTTGGAGCCGCTTGAAAGAGTACAGAAAATCCTTCACTATGATGTTCATCCATTTGCGCCTACGTAACTCCTCACAGCAGAATTCGGGCAGATCTCATCTGCATTCATAGCGGCTTCTCATCTGCATTCATACTATGGGCCTGGGTGCGCTTTCGCAGTCGTGAATGACATCTTATGTGGAGAACATCATTGCTACAGACCGAGAATCGGTACTGCGTTCCTTGCTTCTACAAGAAAATTAGGTACCGTTAGCACACCCTCTTCAACCATCCTCAATTTATCGGACATAACTCGGGCAGCAGTTGCAGCTGGGATGTCAGACTCGCGGGGAAGCTCGACAAGGGTCCAGCCTCTGTGATCAGACATTCAGCGCTCGACTTCATTCACTCCTTCACTCCTGACAACACATTTTTTCCTTACTTCTTCTTCGGGCTCCTGAACCAAATCTTCCACCGTGTATTTCGAGAACACCCTTACACACAACTATGGTCCGGCGCAGGTCAAATTTGAGCAGCGCACTCTTATGACGTCTGATTTGAAAATCCGGCGCTGATTTTCACCACTCGGGCTTCTTTTCAATTTCTCGAGAACTTCTTCTGTGGCTAGGTTTGCCAAATTTCACAGATACATAGCTAAAGGTAATGGCTTCCAAATGATGTAGTAGTCCGGTGCCCTATCCTTTTGCTTTCCTGCCATTCCTCTATATGTCACCGCATTTTTCAGTGGGATGATCACCCACTATATATGAGTTTCTTCTTTAGTTTTGTTTGCTTGGTTTGT
>MU952552.1:0-12740 GCA_036418165.1 Cooperia oncophora | reverse complement strand
AGAGTCTTTGGAGCTGTGCACAGCGCCGTCGTTGATCTAACGATAAGCACCTCAGCACTGTTTCATGCAGACTCCATTATTGATGACGAGGACTGCGACATTACCCCATCATCATTGCGAGGATGCTACAACTGTCTGCAAGGAGCAGAAGTCACCTTCTCATGCCATTCCGATCGTCCAATCATGGTTGAGATAGAATGCCAAGATAATATATTCGCAGCAGCATGCGATCCTTCCACCGCTAGAACAAAGCTCATTATTCACGCAACAGCACCTAAATACAAGGATAGGTGTCAGGTGAAGTGTGGACAGAGGACGCACAACATCACGATATCAGGCGTATTAGCGTTTCATACGCACTGGAGAACGCCATCACAACAATCTACGGAACATGCTAATTACGTCGACATGTTCAAGCTACCCCGATCTCGGACATTTGCTGGATGCTCTTTGGTGACTCCTCGAGTGGCGCAGTCTGCCACGTTTTCCTGCGTAGGTACGTGGAAGAAGGAGACGTTGCAGGATTCTTCTAGTCGCTTTGAAATGAGACCGATTTTCTGGACAAGTGTTGTAACTATAGACGGTAGCCGTTTAGTTCCTTGTATCCAGCATAGAGCGATTGTTGAGTCGCTGAATAGGTTTATCTGCTTGAATTCTATATTGACTTTCTGGATTGTCGATTCTGCCAGACTTAGTCCGATGAATATGGAAAGAAGTTCTAGGCGTGGTATTGTCTGTTCCTTATTTATTGGAGCAATCTTGGACTTCGCTGTGAACAGTCTTGACACTGTGACTCCTTTGTTTGATGTTGATGTTACGTAGATACAGCAGGCATACGCTCTTTTGGAACTGTCGACGAAGATTGACATCGTATGGCATGTGGATTTGCTCTTTTCCAATACTTTTCGCGGTAGGATGATTTCGAATCCACTGATGTTGGCCGTTATAGCCTTCCAAGACTCTTGGTCCTGGTTAGACAATGGAGTATCCCAGCCATACTTCTGTTTGTGAAGATCTTGGAGGAAGACTTTTGCAGGAGTCATTAGCGGTGATAGTAATCCGAGCGGATCATAGCAGTAGCCGTTTATTTGACTGAGAACTGTTCTTTTGGAAATCTTATCCATTTGTTTTTCTTGGCATTTAAGCGCTATGGATCCTTGAACGAGTTCCAAAGTATCCCGAGCACCTTGATCTCGGTGATTTCTGTCCTGTCCGCTTCCGTATTCTTCCGTTGACGGCTGTAGAATTGGAGAGATAGTCGCGAAGATTCATTCCAATTGATGAGAACAACTTTTTTGATTCTTCGTACTTGTGAATCAGGTCTTCTGGATTGTTCCCTTCCAGTAGAACGTTGTCGACGTAAAGGGACTTGGAAAGTTCTAAATCAATGTATTCTGAAGCACATCGAAGGATCACAATCAGACATCGCTTGCCTTAATTCGTTCACGCGCTTCCAAAAGCTCTTGATCATTATTACGACGAGAAGAAGAATTAGAAAAGCGAGAAGAAGAATTAGGATAACGATCACAAGAACGGCTTCGCAAATTGGATGTACCTGCGTTCTGACGAGCGGTCCGTGGTGAAGGGCAGTTGCGGGAAAAATGTCCTTTGCCTCCACAATTATAGCAAGTGGTAGCGGCTGTCGGCTGGCTCGAGCGGGCGAGGGTGGTACCACTGGATCTCTGAAATGAACGAGATGAATTACGGTTCGTAAAAGAACGAGGCTGTTGATACTGTAACCCCCTGGGCTCGCGACGCTGTGGTAGTGCGGCCTTCACTGCTATACCCGTCTGCGATGGACGGATCGGCCGTTGCCTCGGCCAAGAGCTGCTCTACCATCTGGGCCCTCGCGACAGCCTGCTCGAAGGAGGCTGGATTATCCAGCTTGACGTAGTAACGGATATCGGGTCGAAGTCGGGCGACAAACTCTTCCAACATGCGCTCCTTCTGAGTAGCTGGGTCCTGACCAGCTGTAGCCGCTCTAACTAAAAGGAGTAGACGGTTAGCGAAAGTAGAAGACGACTCACCTGTCTGTTGTTGACAAGAGGAGAGCGATTGTCGCGCCATATATCGGTGTTGAGCACCCTCGAATGACTGACGCAGGTGAGCGACCACTGTTGCATAGTCGTCCTCGTTCCTGTTCAGAAAGTTCCTCTACTTTCTCCCGAGCGACTCCATCTAAAAACCGATTAAAAAATAAGCCTTTTGCTGGGGTGTCCAGGTGGTAGATCTATTAAGGCTGCGTTTATACTTTGCGGCAGCGTAGCGTAGCGCTTCCAGCGTACGCCAGCGGCAGTGCCGAAGAGAGGATGCATATCGATCTAGCTTCACCAGCGTCACCAGCGGCACGCTGGCGTACGCTAGCGGCACGCTAGCGTACGCCAGCGTTTCTCCAGCGTTTCACCAGCGTTTTGCTAGCGTTTGCAGCGGCAGGGGAGTAGAGACTATGGGAGAGCTGGAGGGTACAAAACACATCGATTGCGCGTCTCTCACTCGCCCTTAGTCTCTACAATGCACATCGCTTCTGCGTCTCCGACGGCCACATAGCTAGTCTCTACAATACACGTCGATTCCGCGTCTCTGCCGGCCACATGGTCTCTACAATACACGTCGATTCCGCGTCTCTCACGGCCACATAGTCTCTACTCCCTGCCGCTGCAAGCGCTAGCAAAACGCTGGTGCCGCTGGAGAAACGCTGGAGAAACGCTGGTGAAGCTAGATCGATATGCATCCTCTCTTCGGCACTGCCGCTGGCGTACGCTGGAAGCGCTACGCTACGCTGCCGCAAAGTATAAACGCAGCCTAGCTGTTCGAGGCGTCTAAGCCAAAGCGAAAACTGCATGGGATCTTCCCCTGAACCAGTGAAAGGAACAAGTTCGGCCCATCCGGGCTAACGGAAGCAACTAACGGAATAGCATTCTCCAAGCTTCTCTCTTCTTGCAACCTCGGCATGTTAGTAGTAAGTGTTTTAATATGCTTGTGCCTTACGAGGTTGATAGGTGGAACAATTTATTCAATATGGCCTAACGTTTCGACTGAATCGTCGTCATCAGAGGCCTGAATGTGTTTCAAGGATTAGATTGCGCTCTACCCCACCAAGCGCCTCGTCAACTCTAGCGGTTCCGACATCGTGTCAGGAACCCCTCGAGAAACCCCCGTCATCGCGAAAGTCAACTCACCGACGGTTCCACCTTATAAGCGGCAGTGTCCGCTGCCACACAAGAGCGATAGTTAGTTGTAAATGAGGAATACTGCGCTGTCTCCGTATAATAAAATATTGCGGAGACGCACGTAGCGCTCTGTCATTCTACAGCTCGCAGTGTGGTATAAACGGCAGAAGGTCATTTGTTATTGCAGGACACTCATCTCGGCTGTTCATTCTGGGTTTTCTGGTGAAAATCCAGAACGCTTCTAATGCTTTTCTTGCAGAAATTTCCGTCTCATGTGCCAGCAATACGCACTTTATTTCGAACTCCACGCCATTATGTTGCTCAACTTTATGCCTTCCGAGGGCTGTTGTTAGGGTACCGCGTCTCATACTAGCAAGATGTTCTTTGATGCGAACTGCCAAGACCCTTCCTGTTTCCCCAATATAAGTAGAGTTACATGCCTGGCACTGGATTTCATATATGACTCCCACTTGCATGCAGTCGCCAAGCTTCCCGTGCGGGCATGTAACGCAATTTTCAGATAAGCACTGCTTGTCGTAGAGTCTGTTGCGAACCAGTTGCCGTTTGATGTTCTCGTTAGGTATATTCAACAATAGGTATATTCACCAACTGCACATCGTCCTGCAACTGTGCTCTTACTATACTCCGTTGGATTGCAGAGCTCACCTTTTCAGAAATAAAGGGAATGCATAAGGGTAGCTTATTTTGACGCGGTACCTCTCGTGGGCCGTTGTGCTGCCTCGCTCGATGAGATGGTGCCGTATAACCATTCATAATGGCTATTTTTGTAGCTAGCTGTCGTGATTCTTCTCGCTCAGCATCGCCCGTGCACATTCCAGTTGCCGTTCTAAACATGTTGCGAACAACAGCGCGTTTCACGGCTGTCGGAAGTTGTCGCGGAACGCGACTGTTGCCCCGGGCTCGCCGAGCGCCTGAGCTCTGTCGCGCCCTACGGCCAAACTATGCGCTGCTCCGCGTCAACCAATAGGCGCGGGCCACGTGATGTCCCGCTGCGTGCTGCTATATAAAGCGGCCGGCGAGAGACTCCGCGCAGCGTTGCTCTCTTGGCATCCCTTCCCTGCGGGAGGAAAGTACTCCTTTCCTGCCTGTAGAGAAGGTCAATGTCAGGCTCACGTGGAGTGCAGGTCCGAGTAGCACCTGTCGCTACGAGGACTATCACTCGCGCAGGCCGGCAGAGTAACCTTGCCGCTCTTACCGCGAACTATGTCAACTATGGTCCGATGGATTGGTCGTCCACAACGGCAGGAATGAGAGTAGGAGAGAAGGTTGGCAGATGTTCATGGTTTCCCGCGACAATAAATGTGAGTGTTTATAGTTTGTGTTGTTTGTTTATGTATTAGGGCAAGCACAGGGGAGCGCCAGGGCTGGGGCCCGACTAAGGCGCTGTAGGTTGTTGTGTCATGCAGTTGTAGGCTTGTGTGTTATGCTTTGTCCTACCGGTTGTGCGTCCAGCGGCCAGGGAATCCCTGGTCTGGTCCTTGTGGCCGGGCCAGGGGTAGACCAGCCGTGGGGACAGTGCTACCGCAAGCTCCCCCCACAACCCCCCTGGGATAGGAACCCTGTAGACCCTCGGGGAGCGGAGGCTGCACTGGGGAGAGACCAGTGCGGTCCCCGAGGAGGACTCCTAGGATGACGTGAGTTCCTGGATTCGGGACTCACGGGGACTCTGAACCATCTCGATGCGTCGTGTTTTGAGGGGTTTGAAGGGCGACTGCCTCTGAACCACGACAGAAGTGCCGATGTGGCGTGAATCAAGATATTTTTAGAGCTACTTTTACGGTACCATTTCACTCGAGCGATGCCATTGGATATATTAACTTGCGTGTTTAGATAGGGTAGCCAACCGTCTTGCGGGGTTTCCCGTGTCAGTTTAATGTACTCTGACTGCTCATTCATAAGCCGGAAACACTCATCCATTTCGGATTGTGTTGATGTTATTATGAAACAGTCATCTATATATCTAGAGTACATTAAAGGTAGGCGTTCTAGCACCGGTTGCTCTATTCTACCCATGAAGCAAACAGCGAGGACCGGTGCAAGACGCTGACCCATGGCGAGTCCTCTCATTTGACAGTAATATGTGCCTGCCCATTTGAAGATGTTACAACTCAAACATTCCTTGATTAGAGTCATGATGTGCGCTTTGTCGAGTCCAAACGTTCTTATACGAGAAATGTGCCTGTCCAGCATTTCAGATAATGCCTGCAAGGCTTGCTCGTTTTGGACGTTGGTATAAAGCGATGTGACATCAAATGACTCTACCACAGCTCCGTTCTGGATGTTACAATTCCGAAGCTGTTCAAGGAAATGATTGGTGTTGGGCAGGTGAGAGGGAACCATGGGTAGCAGTTGACTGACGATGGCGTTAAGAAACCAGGATATTCGATCGGTTGGTCCCCCCACGCAGCTAATAATGGGTCGGATCTTATACGCATCCGCAGGCAGTGACAGCACATCACTCTGAGGAGCAAGCTTGTGGGTCTTCAGAAGACTATAGAAAACTGGGCAACTTGGGTTGTCCAGTTTGAGCCTACTAATCAACTTATCATCGAGCCCTGCAGATTTCCCAATGCACAACCATGCATGATTGAGACGTCTGCATTGCGATGAGAAGTCTCTTTCACTAACGCGGCGGTAAACGGTAGAATCCCGCAAATGGGCTTCAGTTATGGCACGATCAAGAGATTGTGGCATAACTACGAATTCTCCACCTTTATCGCTGACGGATATGCGTATGGAACCATTAGATCTTAACTCGCGCAATTCTCTGAACCCCAGCCACTGCTCGCGGGTTAAGTTCGTGTTTCGTAGCCGTTTAAAACGGTTGAGAACGGCTAGAATACCGCGAACCACCACCACACGCACGACACAGCTCAAGGTGGAGAACATCCGAGGCGGGTCACTGTTATTGGTGACACTCATCTCTCTGCTAATGCTTTAAGTCTGTTGAGCCTTGGTCCGTCTTTCTCGCCGGCTCAGAACATCACAGCACAAGTATTTCGGAAAGTGGTTGGAGGTCTTCAACGGCTTAGAGACCTACTACGCCTAAATAGCGAGCGCCACGGAGTACCGCAAACCACTCTTTATCCAGGATCGCGTCTGAGTATACCATTTCCGCGCACATTCTACAGAGAACCTCAACCAGCACACGAAGCTGATGTTAAGTTCAGAGTACTGTCAACAGGTATTCTAGCCGTTCTCAACCGTTTTAAACGGCTACGAAACACGAACTTAACCCGCGAGCAGTGGCTGGGGTTCAGAGAATTGCGCGAGTTAAGTTCCATACGCATATCCGTCAGCGATAAAGGTGGAGAATTCGTAGTTATGCCACAATCTCTTGATCGTGCCATAACTGAAGCCCATTTGCGGGATTCTACCGTTTACCGCCGCGTTAGTGAAAGAGACTTCTCATCGCAATGCAGACGTCTCAATCATGCATGGTTGTGCATTGGGAAATCTGCAGGGCTCGATGATAAGTTGATTAGTAGGCTCAAACTGGACAACCCAAGTTGCCCAGTTTTCTATAGTCTTCTGAAGACCCACAAGCTTGCTCCTCAGAGTGATGTGCTGTCACTGCCTGCGGATGCGTATAAGATCCGACCCATTATTAGCTGCGTGGGGGGACCAACCGATCGAATATCCTGGTTTCTTAACGCCATCGTCAGTCAACTGCTACCCATGGTTCCCTCTCACCTGCCCAACACCAATCATTTCCTTGAACAGCTTCGGAATTGTAACATCCAGAACGGAGCTGTGGTAGAGTCATTTGATGTCACATCGCTTTATACCAACGTCCAAAACGAGCAAGCCTTGCAGGCATTATCTGAAATGCTGGACAGGCACATTTCTCGTATAAGAACGTTTGGACTCGACAAAGCGCACATCATGACTCTAATCAAGGAATGTTTGAGTTGTAACATCTTCAAATGGGCAGGCACATATTACTGTCAAATGAGAGGACTCGCCATGGGTCAGCGTCTTGCACCGGTCCTCGCTGTTTGCTTCATGGGTAGAATAGAGCAACCGGTGCTAGAACGCCTACCTTTAATGTACTCTAGATATATAGATGACTGTTTCATAATAACATCAACACAATCCGAAATGGATGAGTGTTTCCGGCTTATGAATGAGCAGTCAGAGTACATTAAACTGACACGGGAAACCCCGCAAGACGGTTGGCTACCCTATCTAAACACGCAAGTTAATATATCCAATGGCATCGCTCGAGTGAAATGGTACCGTAAAAGTAGCTCTAAAAATATCTTGATTCACGCCACATCGGCACATCCGACAGCCGTGAAACGCGCTGTTGTTCGCAACATGTTTAGAACGGCAACTGGAATGTGCACGGGCGATGCTGAGCGAGAAGAATCACGACAGCTAGCTACAAAAATAGCCATTATGAATGGTTATACGGCACCATCTCATCGAGCGAGGCAGCACAACGGCCCACGAGAGGTACCGCGTCAAAATAAGCTACCCTTATGCATTCCCTTTATTTCTGAAAAGGTGAGCTCTGCAATCCAACGGAGTATAGTAAGAGCACAGTTGCAGGACGATGTGCAGTTGGTGAATATACCTAACGAGAACATCAAACGGCAACTGGTTCGCAACAGACTCTACGACAAGCAGTGCTTATCTGAAAATTGCGTTACATGCCCGCACGGGAAGCTTGGCGACTGCATGCAAGTGGGAGTCATATATGAAATCCAGTGCCAGGCATGTAACTCTACTTATATTGGGGAAACAGGAAGGGTCTTGGCAGTTCGCATCAAAGAACATCTTGCTAGTATGAGACGCGGTACCCTAACAACAGCCCTCGGAAGGCATAAAGTTGAGCAACATAATGGCGTGGAGTTCGAAATAAAGTGCGTATTGCTGGCACATGAGACGGAAATTTCTGCAAGAAAAGCATTAGAAGCGTTCTGGATTTTCACCAGAAAACCCAGAATGAACAGCCGAGATGAGTGTCCTGCAATAACAAATGACCTTCTGCCGTTTATACCACACTGCGAGCTGTAGAATGACAGAGCGCTACGTGCGTCTCCGCAATATTTTATTATACGGAGACAGCGCAGTATTCCTCATTTACAACTAACTATCGCTCTTGTGTGGCAGCGGACACTGCCGCTATAAGGTGGAACCGTCGGTGAGTTGACTTTCGCGATGATGGGGGTTTCTCGAGGGGTTCCTGACACGATGTCGGAACCGCTAGAGTTGACGAGGCGCTTGGTGGGGTAGAGCGCAATCTAATCCTTGAAACACATTCAGGCCTCTGATGACGACGATTCAGTCGAAACGTTAGGCCATATTGAATAAATTGTTCCACCTATCAACCTCGTAAGGCACAAGAATATTAAAACACAACTAATAGCATTAATCCGCTCACCGACTGCGGCGAACGACTGGTTCAAATCGGCCAATAGGGTAGAGTTACCTTCATTGATCCTCTGCTTGAGCTTGGATGTTTCCTCCAGAGAGTCGTTCCTTGCTTCCGCAATGGCGAGTACCGTCGCGTCGCGTAGAGACTTGGCGTCTCTGCTGTGCACACTCATCCAGGTGAGCCAGGATACCTGCTAGATGGTCCGACGCGGAAGGCTCCGTAGTACTTCGAGATGTCGGGGCGACCGCCCTGGAGTCCGCCGACTCAGCTCGAGACCGGGTGATCGGACCCATAGAAGCAGAACCAGAATACCACGATGATCGCTGATAGCACACGATGAGTACTAATGATGACTCAGTGCCATGGTTACCAGTTTATGTAGCGGACAGTACAAGGGGGCGGAGCCAACCAATGAGGGGGGCGGGCTACAGTAACCCGAGAGGTCACTTTAAGTTTATTGGGAATGGGACCATAAGTGCTCGGAATGTTGAAATGTTTTGAGACGATCCTTTGTTTAAACGAAATTCCCAGCAGATGACACGTATGAAAGAAAGCACTTGATGAAAGAATTTGTGGCTTGCGTTGTCTGAAGCGTGATTCTTCAAGGCAGATAAAGAGAATGGCTTTGTGTAAGGACAACATACTGCCGGGGGATGGGAAAAAACAAGCGGTTGAACTCGTGCGGTTAAGAATGTTCTCGCGGGGAATCAAAACATGACAAAAACCACGTTTGAAAGCATGGGAAACTGTCTGTTCTAAGGACGGTGAGTCAAAGGGCAATTAGCCTTTCGTTTCCTCAAAGACTTTCGAAACTGGCGGAAATGGTACAAACAAGAAAAGAGTTGAACGATTCGAATTGGAAGTACTGCCGGGAATGTTCACAATATCCTGGGGTAAGTCCCGCGGCGACATCGAAAGCAATAGATTACAATCCCCTCCGGCGCGCCAGTATCTCGATTGCATTTATAAGTGTTTGGACAAGGGTCATTAATTGTGCCTCCCAGGTACCGGTGGAGGGCACTTGAAGAGCTTATCGTCGTTTGATGACCTGTCTTTGCGAAAACTTCGTCGAACGGCTCGGCTGAAATATATAATATAGGTGGACGTGTTAGTACTCGTTAAAATACCCTACGTACACTTCTGCCGTAAAAATTCGTCATCAGGTGGTCGAGGATATTTGTCACGCAGATACCAACCGGATGGCGTAGAAGTAGTGCTCGCCGTCGCCACGAGCGTTCCTGCACTGTGGGTAACCAGGGATCGGATCCGGCATGGCAGAAAAAATTTGCAACCGTTGCACACGTTCCGTTTGCGGTGTTTGCACATTTCCCATGTCCTATTAGGGTGTCCACAAAGTTCGTTGGCCATTCGTTTTTTCAGAGCTTGTAAAGATAACTCACCAAGTTGAACTTACCGGTCCATGATATAATCTCCATGCATACCCACCACCTTTCGCCAACGATCGGGTAGAGAGGCAACTCCATCCTCCCAAAAGCTGGCCGGCCGCGACTCGGCCCAGTCCTCGATCACGTCTCCTCCCCGAGGTCGCCCCGCATCAGTTCCTTGCCAGCTGTTTTTCCGTCAAGAAATTTTGCCATGAAAGCCGGCAAGATGAGGGTAATATCGCACAACTGGACTGATGTCCGGACTATACGTGTGGATGCGTGACCGTCTTGATGCCCAGCCTGTCCAGGACGGCCTGAGTATCTCTCGCTTTGTGGGGGCGCGCGTTGTCCCAGAGCAACCACGGATTTGCAAGTTTCTGGGACAAGGCGGCAGCTTTCACCTTGACCTCCTGCAATTCTTTAGAGAGGGTCTCTGCCGTCACTGTGGCATTGTTGGGTAGGATGCTGTAGTGGACGACGCCGTGGCGAGAGAACCAGAAACCTCGGCATATCTTCGATGCCATAGTTTCCATTGGTGAAGCGAGTCCACCATTTTGACATCCAGTTCTTAGAAGGGGTGTTATCACCAAACTGCTGACGCATCCTGGTCGTGGCCTGACGTCTGGAGATGCCCAGGTTGTAGTAGTCCAGCAAACATCGGCGGTGGTGGTGACTATCACTCATCTTCACTGCTTTATTGTGGGAAGAGCAGGAAAGGAAATTTAGAGCTAGCTAGCTCAGAAGATAGCCCATCGCGAGTACTTTCAGTATTGCGAAATCATTATGCAAAATCACAACGCGTTGCGTAACGCGACGCTGTTTACAAATGGCCAACGAACTTTGTGGACACCCTAATACGTTGGTTCGGCTGGTTCTTTAAACCACTCACATTCCTCCAGTTCTCTGAAACATCGAGAGGGGAAAATGGGGGCTCCTATCAAAGGAGACATTGGCGGTTTTGGTCTACCATGAGTCGATGTTGTGCGAGCCAAAACGAATGTCTATAATCGAACAAGCATGGGTAGCGGGCCCCTCGGACCAACGTCAGACCTTGTATTTTTCTTTTCTCTTTTGCCGGCTAAACTTCAACTCCAAAAAAACACTCAAATAACAGCTAGCTCCATCGCATTACATGCTCAATTCAACTCACCTGTGGGTCGCAAAAAAACGAGCCAAAACTGATCTTTAACGTCCCTCAACATACCCACCACGCAACAGCGGTCTGCATACTATCTGGTGCACCAACTTCACTAACGCGGGACGAACCTTCGAAACGTATCTTACCGTAGCAATCGCGAGCTCGTACCTGAACCATAAGGCGCCTGACGGTTTAGACCCCCGTCTAGGGTCGTGCACGTAAGAAAAAAGGAAGGCGAAGAATACCGTATCCTCGAAGCTCAAAAATCCCAAAAAAAGATATTTGAAAGAGTGAACAAAAGGAATCCCAAAAAAAACGTCCCAATAATGTTCTGACCAACATACGGTGTTTTCCGCCTTGAGTCGATCACCAGGGCGATAATTCCGGATGCCGGGCTACTCACCGATCGCCGAGTACAAGTGGCCATCTTGCATCGGCACCACCATGCTAGGCATCTGAAATCCTTACCTGCCTCCCAGACTCACGGCGAGGGGTGACTTCCTTGCCCGCCCGCCCACAAATGGACGATCGTTCCTGACACTCGTATTCATTCATTTGTAAGCCACGCCGGCTCAGGCGTGGAATCGGCATTCCAGTGGAATGACTCATGGCTGTACTTTCAGGGCGTGACGGCGAGGCGAGGACGAGCCGACATCTCACGACAGTCGATCATCTGCCGATCTCGAGGACGCTCGAGCTTCTTCTCAGTGCCTTCAGGGCGATGCCCTGCCTCACCAAGAACTACTGATCTCCTGTTGCTGTCGTTCTGTACCTTAGTTTCTTGCCTCATGTAGTAGACATGTTCAGTATAATATGCTGGTTGTAGTTGTAATTTACGTCGTGATCTCACTTATCTATTGGTGCCTTAAGGATAAACTTTAGTGAATATATGGTCTTACGACAGGAGCAGGAAACGCAGCTTCCGCGGTGCGCGCTCGCTTACTGGCCAAGAAGGCGTTTGGGACGTAAAGTTGTTGCTCAATAGGGCGTTATAGAGGTACCCTCCTTGGAAAAGGCTTCACGCAGCGCCTGTCCGAGGTCACGGAATTCTGTTAAGCCAGTTGTACAAATCCTACACCTGTATAGCGGTTTCGTGCCAACTGCCTCTAAACAGGATAGCGCTTTTCTTCCAAATTATGCGTGAAGGAATAATCTAGTCTAGTTCAGTCTAAAGACCATGTTTAAATGTCAGTTTAGCTCTAGAAGCATTACTGGGCGATATCGGCCGTCACGGGCGTGAGCGCACAAGACCCACGGGGATATCCTAACAGGGTGCTCCAATTGTCTTCATGATATGCGGGCGCCATTAGCATTGTAAGGTTGTGAATCCGAATCCGTCGTCCCAACCTGCCCATCTCATCCTTGAAGACTGGCGTTGGAATGGTGTGAAGTACTATTTATGTGGAAAAATGCAGTAGTATTAGAATCGGAGTCAGATGAACATGAATGCCAAGGCGAAGCTCCGAAAAGAACAGTACGCAGTCTCCGCTGAATAAGTGTGAATGGAAAATAAAATGATGGGGCACTTCATATCAGAAAACCAAGGCACGAAGTGTAGGTGTGCCGTCAACGCGGAATAGATAGCGCTTTTTTCAGGGAGATCTGTTGTTGCTGTTGTTGTTGTTGTTGTTGTTGTAGTTGTT
>MU952550.1:0-20805 GCA_036418165.1 Cooperia oncophora | reverse complement strand
GTGTATGAGACTATCAGCCCCCCAGATGTCGATGTGTCGTGGTCCCCGCCCAAACATGCCCAGGAATGGAGATACAGGGCCGTGAAACACGCTAGTTCTTCCATGCTCCGCCCACTGCCTTTTTACGGCGCAGATTCCCGCCGTTCATAACGTAAGCTGCGCCTGTCGACGTGCGGTGCCGTGGCACTTTGTTTCAGTCCTGTAATTGGCTCTCAATACAAGGAAACGCAATTTCTTGATGCGGCAACACTGGAGGTGCTGCAAAATAAGAACAGAAGATGATGACGAGGGTCAGAACTCAAGAGCAACTCGGCTGCATCTGCAGTATCCATCAGAGGCCGCGCATTCCACAAAATATGAAAATAAAAACAGCCCAAGCGTCCCACTCGTTTGTTCTAAGTATTTGTATGGCTTTGGCGCCGGATCGTAGAAATTTACAGGCCAGTTTATCTAATTTGCCTTTCCTTGATTTCATTTTTGTTTTGTTTACATTTACATCGTTGTGCTTCATTTCTAGCCTGTGTCATCTTCATCTCCTTGTACATGGATTTTGAAGCATGAGCAACACCTAAAATTTTATTCGCATCAGGAAATTGCCTTTTGCTTTATTAAACTAACGAGTATGCCGTTTTATTTTCATGTTTCGTGGAAATACGTGGCCTCCGAGGATGTTGCAGAAGTGGCACAGTTGCTTTTAAGTTCTGACCCTCGTCATCATCTTTACGGGTTCTTGTTTCCAGTGTTGTCCGCATCAAGAAATTGCGTTTTCCTTGTATTTGAGCGCAATTAAAGGACTTGGCAAAGTGCCAAGGAGCCGCACGCGACAGGCGCGCTTACGACGGATGTTATGAACGGCGGGAATCTGCGCCGTAAAAAGGCAGTGGGCGGAGCATGGAAGAATTAGCGTGTTTCACGGCCCTGTATCTCCATTCCTGGGCATGTTTGGGCGGGGGGACCACGACACATCGACAGCTGAGGGGGCTGATAGTTCATACACCCTCAATGTGTGTTGAGCGTACTATGTGTCTTTTGAGGTTTGGGAAGCAAAGAGGAGTCGAAAAAATTGGGAAAATGGCTTTTAAAGCACCTTGTTCAGCTCCGTTCTAGCTGCCCATCGTGGCAGTGAGCATAGTTTATGAGTGTGAACTTGAGTAGAACATAATAAACAAACGCAGAACAAAGGTCAAAATCAAGCTACGTCACCTGGCCACTGTAATTTGAGAGTCCCATCGCACCATCCCACATACAACATCCGTCTATTGCGACGAGGGCGACCGGTGTATGGAAGCATTGAAGCCAGCACGTGGCGGACGACGATAAACTTGCATGTAGCCGCACTTATATGCAGACGGAAAGGCTTGGATTTCCACCTTCTTTCGTTTTCTTCTTGCGTGTTTTTCATGTCTACTCAAAGCTCACCTCATAAACTATACACTCTCAACGATACAGCTAGAACGGAGCTGACAAGGTGGTTTAAATCGTCCATTCTTTGAAGCGCACTCACCACGATCTGAACGACCTCCTTTGTAAGAACAGAACACTGGAACCTTGTGCGCGCCCTTTCTGGTCATCCAATCAGCGGAACAATCGACGGATTTCTAATTTTTTCCGCGAATGAGCTGATCCTCTCAGGAGATGGTGGGTTCAGTCGATAAATGCATATCTTCAGGAAGTACCCAATTCGGTAATTAGCACAAGTCTAGGTGCGCCTCGTAGGTTTGTTAGAAACAGATCAAGAATTTCCAGGATCAAGCACTTATCATTCTGGGCGAAGAGGACAGTGATTCATTATATCAGTTCCAAGTTCATCTCAAGTTGAAGTCTGCGAAAGTGTAGGTGCTTGCGGACGTGCTTGCAGAGGTTCTAACGCAGCTCCAAATAGTGCTTTGAAAATTGACATCTCTACCAGTAATCCCTGTAGATTTGAGGATGCATTTCATAGCACGTGAACATCTAGATGTCTCGTCTATCTGACAACAACTAAACATCGTCGTTCACATAAACTGCTTTGCATGACTGTAATGCCATTCTGTGATCCCTCCGAAATTCGACCGCCGGAACTGGGTTGAGAAGGGATAAAAAATGCGGTAAATACCCACCTGAATCCAAAGTTCAATAGAAAATTTAAGCTTGAACAGCGGAAAAATCCTTTTCGTTTTTCCATGATAGTCTCTTCGCCTCCGTGACGAAACTATAGTGCGAAGAGACTGTTCTTGAAAAGATGAAAGGACTTTTTCTTTTTTTTCAAGCTACGATTTGATATTGACGTAGGAATCCATGTTGGTAATTATCCCATTTTTCATCAGACGTTCTTTGAAGCTATCCCTGAAGCCGAATTCCAGACGATTAATAGGTGGCCTTATGTTTTTTAGCGCATTGTACACATAAGCAGTACTGAAGCAGGTATTGCAACCATCACAATGTACGGTGCGCTTTTATCGACAGGCGCAATTGCGAGCAGTGGTTCTGGCTTCTGTGACGAAAACAAACCCAGCTCTCTGATGTGACATGAGGAGTAGCAACTCTGAGGAGCTAGAAACAACAACGAACCTTCTGTCCGAACGTCTCGAATGAGACCGCGTGGATATGGATCACATGTTTGAGTAGTAGTTTGAACTGTAGTCTGATGAGGAGTTGGGCGCAGTTTGTCGACGGGGGAGGGGGGGGGGGGCATTCTGCTTTCCATAGATGTGCCGACCCTAGGTAGCCTTTTCTCGAGTTGACACGTTTTAGGATGGTGGCTAGACTATCTTGCACCAGCTTCACAAGGGTTCAGCAAGTTTTACATACTAAATAAAGGCAGCAAACTTTGTGTGTCGGGTTTTGTCGGTATGTAGGTATGTCGGTTTGTATGTCTGTCCGTCCGCAAAATGCTTTACGGGATTAAACACGTTAGTGAAAGAAGAAAACGACCGCTAGCCAAACCGGGAACCCATCGGTGCAGATGTATCAATCCAATGTTTTGATTGTGATAACAGCATATATAAGACAACCACTCGGTACACTCCGAGCCATTGCACGAGCTGCTGCCGTGGCAGCTGGACGTGTGCTCGTGCGGGGGCAAGCTGGGGGTGGGCCCAGGTCGCCCTGCCTCCTTCTCCTGCATGTGCTCAGCCGGAGCTGAGCACATGTATGGAGGGAGGCAGAGGGAAGGGTCGCGGGGAGGGGGGTACAGTGAGGGGTGCGTAGCGCGCGTTTCAGTAGAAACGCACACCAATGGATGAGGAAACAACCGCTAACAAAACTGTAAGCCAATCTATGTTACCGTAACGAACTAAGAAGTTGTTTTGGTTGTGATAACACTCTCCACTATATAAGAAAACCACTACACTCCGAGCCATTGCACGGGTTGCTCGCGTGGCAGCTGGACGTAAGCGCGTGCAAGGGGCAAGGTGGGAGGGGGGGGGGGGGGGGGTTGGTGGTGGGGGGGGGGTGGAGTGGCGAGTACGGAATGGGGTGAGGTGAGGAAGGTGGGAGTTAGTATCGAGTGACCCCCTTCTCCCATCCTCACTTCCTTGCGCGTACTCAGTCGGATCTGAGCCCATGCAGGGGAAGGAGGCATATGGATTGAATCGGGCAAACTGGGTACAGTAAGGGGATGCGTAGCGTACGCTTGGATAGGAGCAGGCGGCAAGACAGAAGGAAAGAACCCTAGCAAAACTGCAAGCTAATCCATGTTACAGCAACGAACTAGGAAGCTGTTTGGATTGTGAATAGCTCCCCTATCTAAGCCAACCACTGTGATAGACTCTGTGCTATTGCAGGAGCTGCTCGCTTGGGAGCTGGACGTGAGCACGAGCAAGGCGGTGGTAAGAACAGTGGCGGCGTAGTGTCCCTATGTTGCACCAGCTGCTCACGTGGCGGCTGCATCCACGTGCGGGAGTGGGCGCCAGTTAAATAGGGTCACTGGGATATGATGTGGTGAGGGGATACCAGATGAGAACGGCGATTTCGCGATTAGGAGCACATAGCGCCTTCGGCGGTAAGCGTCTACGGTTGCGATAAGATGGGAAGAAAATGGATCGACCGCAATCGGAAAGTGTTTGCATTATCAAATTGTGGAGAGTTGTTTGATAGTCATAACACCCTCCACAACATAACACAACCATTTAGTGCACTCAGAACCATTGCACGGGCTATTCGCGTAGCAGCTGAGCGTGACCTGTAGGGTGGCTGAGCGGGGAATAGCTGAGGTTAGTTTGGGGATAGGGGTGAAGGGGTACCATATTGGCGCGACCGACGCTCGCCTGAACAGGAGCACGCAGCGACTGCGGAGACCGAAGCATCCATGGCTGTCATAAGATGGGGAGGAGAGTAATCGATTATCCATGACCAGATTTTGAACTTTTCATTATGAAAGTGCCCTGCGATCATATGGCGCGTTTCTACATTCATTTGATTAGAAGACAGCGATTAGTCACGACTCTAAAGCAGTTGCATGAGCCAAGAAGGAGGAGAGCTCGGCGTTAGCCGGGCGATCCGACTGGTGGTCTAATACCAAAATGCCCGGCCCGTCGACAAACAGCGCCGAGGAGTTGTTTTCGACTTATTGTTATGGCGACTGTTGATTATCGCCTCAGTTTGGGATGCGAAGGATATCATAAAGAGTGCCGACTAGGGAGGCGATTTACCCATCATTTTTCCAATCTGGAGCTCGTGCTTGGCGATTGTGGAATTGAACAACCTGCATGTGAGCAATGATGTGAAATTAGTTGTTTTTCTGGTGGAAACCGCGAGGTAACTGTCGTTTGAATTTCGGTTGTAGTCTGTTGGCCTGAGTTGCAACTAGTTGAGGACGGTCCCGTGTTGAACACGACAGGTCATATTTCACGAATTTTGGTATGCTTCCAGGCCTTTAAAACGACCAGAGAGAGATTGTGAAAAACGTACGAAAATAACTGTAATGTTGGACATTTAAAACAAGACGCTCAGCAAGCGCAGTCAGCCACTGTGTGAGGGAACGATCTCCGGCAATGAACACTGATTGTATGTCCCTCTATAGACAGTAGAAAGGGACACTAAACCATGTAAGCGACGATAAAATGAGATGAGCGTAAAACAGCAACATACTTCGACCGATATTACAAAAGTGAGCCACACCTGTATGAGTTCCACTGCCGGGAATATGTTGGCGAGCCTATCACAACGAGTGTACCAATCAACTAATGCCATGTTTAACAACTTGCCCTTGCAGCATCAGGAAATCAGAGGAAGTTTTCGGATGCGACGATTGAACATCCGACAAAGTAACAGGACATCGTTGTGAGATGTTTCTTTCAGTATAGACATCACGCGTGCTCTGCTAAGGATGCTCCAACGAATGACGTCAGGGCACACCTATCGTGAATTTTTGAAAATTCTCCGTTCAATCACGAGAAACTCGCAGATACACACTACACTGGAGACCAGAAGCCACCCCCCCCCCTTCCTCTTCACCCCGCGCTCCCATGAATTCCCCCCAATGATGATGCTACCGACAATAACCTGTGGGTTAACCTGCGCCGAATGTGAATCTTCAGAAAACCTTGCAACCTCTCACGATCATTCACGAAATGCGTTATAGTTAAACAATGCTGCGTTTCTCAAAATAGTCCCGATCTGTATTGAAAATGCAAGAATTGCTTAACATTTGCTTCAAAAATGCCAACAGATCTTTTATTGCCACTAATGGTTACCATGTTTTCTATACAGATGGTAAAGAAATCAAGAACAACTACAGAGATTATAAAACAAAGTATATACAAATCCAGCGATTTAGTATACCTTATTGACTATCTTTTACGTAACAGTTTTTGTCTTTTTGCTAATAATACGTTCAAACAGACGAAAGGTGTCCCACAAGGTGGTAATTTTAGTCCACTTTTGGCAGATCTAACGCTCTCTGTCATGGAGTATTACTATGCTAAATCCAAAAAGTTTGATAACAGTAAGCTGTTCATTCCATATAGATATATGGACGATTTGCTTGTTGTACATAACCAAACTGACGGTGACGTGGATGAACAACTTTATCAAGTTTATCGAAATACCCTTGAATTGAAAAAACTCATAATAGTGAATTTTCCAGCAATTATTTAGATTTGACAATCAATATTTCTAATGGTAAAGTTAGTACTAAGTTGTATAATAAACATTTCCCTTATCAACAAAGCCTCTGTTATATATACGGAAACGTTGAGGTTAGCAAACACTTGTACGTTCTTCGATGTATTCGTAAGCAAAATAACGGATATGGTCACCACTCTGTCAAAAAATGGCTACGAAGAAGGTTTTATTATTACTAGCATTGTTAAATGTATTTACAAAAATAAATTTATAAGTTACAAATACTCTATTGCAAATAACTATAAAAAGATAAGTAGGCTGGTTAAAAGTATTCTCATTAGCAACGATGTTCAACACTAACTCTCATTTTATCGCTACAATTTTGATTTACCTTGTGGTCAGCTCGACAGTGTCTTTTACTCAACATTCCCTTAGTTTAGTTTTGCATTTTCTTTTACTCAACATTCCCTTAGTTGGTTTAGCCCATCTACTCCATTCCAATTTTCTTCCTCTTACACGTATTTAGTACTCAGAACTTTATAACATTCTCTCATTTTTACTGTACAATTCCTTCTCATTTTTATTGCATGAATTTTACACGTGAGCTTTTTCTACATGTTTTCTCTTTTTGTCCTATTTCTTGCTCCTTCCCCTGTGTAGTCTATGTCCATGTCTTCAACCCTGTCGTACTGACGAGCCTGGGGGGTTGGTAAGACTTCGATGATTCGTCTACGACACCGGGCGAAACGGATCATCTGTGCTGTGGAGTGTATGCATTTCCCCAATGTTTGTTTTTCTTGTTTCTAATTGGCTTCTCATTCAGATTTTTAAGGTACTATACTCAGGGCGTAGCAAGCCCATCAAACTTTGAGGACAGTACAAAAGAAAGGGCGAACTCTGTAGGATGATTTGAGACAGACAAACTGTACACTCACCTCCTTGGATCCCTGGTTCTTGCCATGCCTGGGGAGAATGGTCCGCAGTTGCAGTAGCGTAGCACATCCGTGCTCAAAAATGCACCCGCTCAAGGGTAGTAACAACCGGATGCCGTCCCCAGACGTGATGGTGCACGGCCAGCCACACGCCTAATCATAGCCAAACGCTCCTTTTGTCTGCGCCCTCTCAGTTCTGGTTGCCCCCACCTCTCACTGTGTGCTCGCTGCCGGTTTTTCGCGTCGACGCAGGTTCTGCACATTGAGGATAGCGCGAGTGGAGTCGGGTGACTGCACCCGGGTATCACTACCCTCCAGCCCCGTTCCCTGGCACTTTTGAGCGAAACCAGTGATACGCTGCTGCACCTGCGGACCCTTTCGCCTCACACATGGACCTTTTTTTGCAGCAAAAAGCAACAACAGAGCCACGGTTGAATTCTTTGCTATCTTCATTCGTTGTTAGTGACATAATCACCAGGATGCAAAACATTATACAGCATTTCAAAAAAAAATCAAATTCAGATCAACAAAGATCAAAATCGTGTGTGACAGACTTGCGGGTTTCAAAGTGTGTAGTTGTGCGATTAAACATATATCAAAATGATGTGGAAATGGAACATATACATGAAGACATAATAGTTAATAACAATCATATGCAGATCAATAATCATACTTGCGCCACAGGCACGTCGTCATTCCACCAGATATCAGCACCACGTTCGGCTTTCGGTTCACCATCACCGTTGCCGGGTGCAGCTATTGGTGCTGGCGGTTCGCTGGGCGGTTGGGACGACGCTGCTGTAGCGGAGAGATTCGCTATACCAGCTTCTGTTGATGGTAGTACACCACTGCCCGCCATGTCAGGAAGAACACCGTCATTCTCCACTCTCGTACCGCCCACTTCGGGTAAAGCTCCATCGTAAGGGAGTTGTGCATATTGATTTTGGTGAAATAATGGCGGTCCTAGGCAATGCATATCTGGCTCAGCATACACGGTATGCTTCCGGAACATTTGATATCTGAAAAACAAGTATTTATAAAATTAAAGGCAAGCTCAATGGCAACTCTATCCACCATCCTCTAGCCCAAAAAAATAGATTGTCAATTTTTTTTCTAGCTAATGAGGTTCATGTAAAAGGTATACTAAGACAGTCCCGCGCTTAAAGACACTCCCCGCGATCAAGTGGTCCTCAAAATGACTTCGTGCTTTTTGGAACCCTCTACGCCTTGACGAAGATGATACCACTTTCATCCCTCAATATGGCGCGATAAGGAAGTTATAGCGATTTCCACAAGGCTCGCTAGGCTCGCTCACGGTAGGTGGACGAGGCGTCCGGTCCCGAGCTGCTTCCGTCCCTTTAACGCCCGCGCGGCGCGTGTCGTGCGCGGCCCTTCTGGCACTTTGCCAAAGTTGGTTTATAGCTCTTTAGGCGCAGCGCTTTTTCAGGATGCGTGACGAGACGGCCTTCTAGTAAGCAGGACACTGGACCAGAGGACAATGAAGAAAAAGCACGGAGGGATGAGTATCACGTTCGAAAGTATCCTATTTCGAAAGTCGGGACGCAATTGCGGCTGCCGCATCGATTTCTGGCAGCCACGTCCGGCACACTCGTCCAGGCCCCGCCCCCACTGCTAAAGGGAGGTCTGTGTTCAGGGTGTTCGCGAGGTTTTTTTTTCGATTTTTTTCCACTGGGGGTTACAAATGGGCCACTGCTTCGTGACTGTAACACCAATTACCCGAACACTTGATCGCGGGAATTGTCTTTAAGCAATCCGTAGGCGTCCTCCCTTGTACAATTAGTCCAGACCTCATTTCCTGGAGTTGTCCCACTTCCGCGGCTTCACAGGAACTAATGGAGGCGCTGTGGCTCTCGCAAGGGGCAATTCTGAAGCTCCCTAGTCGCCCCGCCCACCAAGGACCAAGGGCTATTTTCTGTCGCAAGATCAGTTTTAACAGTGTGGTTTTTGGTTTTTTTTCACTGTCATATGGTATTATCATGAGCAATGCAAAAAACGACTGGTGAGAAAGAGGCGACAGGATCTCGCTTTGCTAGCATAAAACGAGCAGTGCCGGAGAAGTTGTCTGGAAAGGCTGCTAGGACCCTTTATAAGGTGTTCTCCATTATTTTTTTTTGCCTTTTTCGTCCACGGAGAGTCATTTAGTGACCATAAGTTTGTAACTGGACGCCACTGTCCACAATACACTGTCGTGGAGTTTGTCTTTAGAGGCAGTTGGCATGATAACTTGGCACTCGGCCTGAAATACTAGCAGGGCTCTATATAGTGGGAAATGGCGAAAAAACGAAGTGAAACGGTTAAAGTCCTACGAAGAAAAAGCCTCCGTTCTTATGACTCGGAAAAGCAATTTTGGACGAGTTTCCCGAAGGCATTGCCATTACCGTTAGGTATGGCTGCAAATGTGTACTCATATATCCATGCAGCACGGCTGCCGCTTCATACCAGTCCTTTCGCTTCATAATTTACTGAGCAAATGAAGCTATGCGAGCGTCAGGAACGGTCGTCCATTGGTGGGCGGGCGACGCGGCGTTTCGGGTCGGCATGTTGTGGCTTCCCTTATAAGGGCACTTCCTTGGAAAAGGCATTATGCAGCGCCTGCTCAGGGTCGCGGAATTCCGTCCTGCCAGGCGCATTAATCCTACTCGTCGTGAGAATTTATCGTGCCAACTGCCTTTAAAGGGAAGGATTAGTATTGCACGTGGTCAGAGAGGGTAGTATCCGGAAAGGGTATTTCATCCTGTTTCTCTAACAGCTCCAACAGATTGCTTGGCACGAAACGATCTGGAGTCCGCGCTACGCGTTTACACTAGACCTGCCTCGTCGCTGCTTGTAACGCGATGGATCATTAGGCGGTTCGGGGCTCTCAGCGGACGTCATATCGGTGATCAGGACGTCAAACTACCTCTATACGAAGTTTTGGCCAAGCCTGATCTTGGAGAAACGATCTTATCAAGCATGCCTTGGAATATGAGTCGCAGCGAAGCAGCCACTAGATTTAGAGAACTCGCCCAAACTTTGGTTAAATGGCCCACCCAATTCTGTACATGAGGTGTTACTTGGACATTTTTCAGCAATTTCTTTCGCTATTTTCTTGCTGCTTTGCACCTACCACAAGATCTAATGGTTCTGAGCCCTACAACCAGCGAAAGGCGATCGCGGGCGCTGTATTTAGACCAGAGCACGGCATCGCGTTGTGATCAGGTCGTCAGGAGTTAACTATCATTTTCAACTATCGGAAATAATTAGTTGTATAGGTCTTTGGCAGTCCTCTCCCAACAATGACCAAATACGACCCCCCCCCGTTGTGATCTTGTGATCATCACATGGCGTGCCCTGCTTTTGACAGTTAATGAGCGCGAGTTAATAAAATTTTTCTAAAACTAATCCATTCACCATTTCAAACAAAACACAACCCATTCAGAGTTATATAACAGTAGCTTCACTGAAAACCAGGAGGAACTGAAAAGAAACGAGCCGCTCAAGAGAAGGACTCACCTATCTGTTTTCTTCCAGAAATAGTAATATTCAACAAGCTCTCCTACTCGTCTATATGGAAGCTGAAATTAACATACTTGAACGAAAATTTTACAAAAGAATGAGTAAAACTTTGGAGATGAAAGAGTAAACTTGAAAGGGACCTCTCCCAAACGATTTGGAACTAAGAAAATATATGGGATAGGGAGAGACATCTTAGGTTCCGCTAGTCTCTCTTCCTAATTAGTTTGAAATTACACGTCTCTCTTCGGTAAGACCTGTACACTATCGCCAAGAGTAAAGGAGCTTGTGCTGTTACACATTCACAAAAATTTACAGGTCCCCACAGGAGGTATCAGCAGTTATCGCGGGTGCCCGTAAAAATGTTCCGACCAGACCGAATACACCCAAAATCTTTCCGCTGTTTCTTAAGTAAGCTTGATTAGCCTAACAAGGAAAGAACAGAACCTGAACCTACGAAAAAAAAATCTGGGGAAGATTCCCAAACTGTGGAAACAACATGTGGTACGTATGTGTGGTATGCAAACTGTGATATTACGGCAATGTGATCTATCTCTCATATTGAAAGCTCGGGCAAACAGCAAATTCACTCACCAGCCTCTTTTGTATGACAGAGAAGTTCTTGCCGTACATCGCAATACCTCTCTCGAACAAATCGCGCTCTGACAGATCCCATTGCAGAGCGCCTTGACGAACTGTTCGGAATGGCTGATTGACTCGGGAAAAGGGAAACGCGGCCTGGAAACAAAAATCCGCATTTCTTGAAAAGATGTCAATCATTGCTTGAATTGTAGTGTTCTAAAAAAATCGTGGTTGGTCCTTACAAGCAGTCACTTCAAAAAAATATTGCAATCAGCAGTCAGCATGAGAATGCATATGGTTAATCCTGAATCAACACTCGCTACTTAGCAGAACATTCCCCTAGCTGGTGACTTGACATAAAGTATTTCTGCCACATTTAATCAATTGAGTCCTGGTGCGAATGCTGAGTGTATCGTACGAGCAAAAAAATGCAAGGAGCGTGCAGTCAACAATGGAGGTACTCAAACTAGACTATGAATATATTCCACGAACAAAAGCACTCTTAATCATCGGTTCTGATGTGCTTCATTTAAAAAATGAAATCTTCGGAGTTGATCAGCCCCGCTTTAGGAGTCTTTCCATTCAGCATCGTTATGGTCTACACAGAGAAAGTTAAATATGAAGTTAGCGGCCCCGAAGGATAGAAAGACCACAGGGGGGGGGGCAATAAAAAAAGACACTTTTCTTCCTTGACTTTCGAGGCGCTATAAGTTACACTTTATTGAATTCTGATCGGACCTTTTTACACCATATTAAAGAGCATATTAAATACTATCATGATACTCCGCCACAGCCTTCTGGACCACCGCCATCGAGAGATTCTGCCACGCAACCATGGTTCGGTGCCTGAGTTCAGCGAGATCGTTGATTTCTCCGCCACTGTAGACCACCCTATTGAACTCCGCCCGAACCAGGATTCAGGTCAGGTGACCCGCTTTGATATTCCATCTTCTTCAGGAACTCAACGCCCTTCCATTCCAAGTAGGCGAGAGTTTTTCCAACGCCCTTCGATTCCATGTGGTGTCACCCAATCCTGTAGCAGTACAAAGTTTCCAAGAAGGTACGGGCGACGACATGTGGGGAGGATATTCTTCTCGAGTTGCTCGATGTAACCGCCAGCGCTCACCTTCAGTCCGGGTCACGAAGAAAATATCGGTCTTTCCATTCACCGCGCCTTGGCGACTGCGGTGAAGATGATGTCCTACTCCGTAGCGACGTTGCCGGAGCTGCCTCGATGTGGGCGTGTCTTTCAGATGCAAGTGCACTGCGTCTCCAGGTCACCCCCCCCCCTTCAATCATTGGGTGGCTTCCACACTAGAGTTTCGCAGCTGTTTGAAGGTGACATGGATTCCAAAGGTCTTTTTCCGGTCAGGCTGCGACTGGTTATAACTTTATATTTTGGCGTACATGAAGGTTATGGGCGAACGCCAGCTCCTGCTTATCAAGGAACATCTTGGGTATCTTCCACCGTATCACTCGTATCCACGTCCTCTGTCTGGGGCTGCGAAAATTTTGCTGATATGTAACTCGGTTGAAGTGTCTTTTTATTGCCCCTCCCCCCACTTGATAGCGTTTTACTATTAGGTATGGGCCTCAATATGGCGTTTTTTCTTCACTCGAAATATCGCACGAAGAAGAGAAGTTTTGTTACTGAGTTTTATACTACTTCGCAGAGAATTTCTTGCCCTACACAATGGCCCTCCTTAGTTTTCTTCAAGTTTCTCTTTCCACTAATATTTAAGTGCTCAAACTGGAGTGTCAGGTCGACGAAATTGAGCATTTTCGACAGCCTCTCTTTTATACCTCTAATTAAAAAGCTAAAACCGCATGGGCCCAGCTGCTAAGTATATGGCTGAAAGGCTATGTCTCTTAGGAATGCTAATAATACTTTAAGTGATTCGAAGATTTCAGTTTCGACCTCACAGACAAGCATCGAACCTAATGCCCTATTCTGTCCAACTGAGAGCTTACGGAATTACCTTATTAACTGAGAATCATGCCAAAGATTGAGGGATCGTTAGAGGTCATAGAATGCTTCTTATCATTACCAACCACCACCCTCAGTTGATGTTAGACGTTCGAAAAAGGGTAGGTTCTGCCGGCGTCCCATCCCAAGAGGGCCCCTCACGCGATGCTCGTTTACAAGGTCCGACTTCCCATCCCAAATTTCCTTTCAATGAAATAAAAATCGACATAAGTCGAGAAATAGTAAGAAGACAACGATACTATCTTATAGTGCGGAAAATTATCTATCAAACGGTATACTGGGAAAAATTGTCATTTTCCGTATAAAAATTTATGTGATAAAAAACACCATTACTTATGGGTCAACCGAATAGTTTACTAGGAGATACTGCACTGGTTCACGAGTGATGCAATTACTCTAACTAACTCGATTTCCATCGACTGCTGTGATTAAATACCTACCTTTGCTTTATCAGTATCGTAATGGTGCCTATACAATGCACAGAGTGCGTCTTCGTCGTCTCTTGTCTAAAGAGAAAAATTTTCAAAAAGCTGAAATTTTTGCTGAAGCGGAAAAAGATGCTGATCAGGAGCGCCTCGCCTCCTAATCACAAGAAAAGAATCATATGAAAAACAAAGCAGAAAGAAACTCACCACAGCAAACCGATTGGAAAATGTTTGACCATGCGCTTCTCTTAATTCAACAATGTCGCCTAGAAACCGATCTATATCGACTTCTGACAACTCATCCGTCGGCATCCACAGCGCCCCACCAGGCACTGGATTTGGTAGCGTAGGTAAATCATTATCATTATCACTCGACGCTAAAGAAGCATCGTCGTTCATGCCCTCAGGAACCGCTGCTTGGTAACGGCCTGCATCAACACGAACCTAAAAGCGAAACACTATAATTTAGATACACAGGAATGTTCGGGATCTAAGTTGATTTTTCTGACTAAATTCATGGTGAAAATAACAAATGTACTTTCTTCTGAGTCTGGCAAGGCTTTCATTCTTGTAAACCTACATCTTTCCTCCAAGGGTCTGGTGGCGCATAGTCTCTATCATCTGAATCGTCGCCTTCGTCGAGCTCATCATACGGAAGATGTAAAAAGTCTCCGCTCTCGCTAGCCTCTACGTCTACCGTTTCACATTCACCATCACCAACGTCTGCGACGACGCCTACATCTGAACCGCTGTCGCACTGGAAAAAAACAATTTTTGCGGTAGATGAGAAAGCACGACAATGAAGAGGCCGGGACGCACTATAGTGATGGAAGGCTTTTGACGATGGTCTAAAAGATCTATGCGCCGTGAACCAATCGATACGAATTTATTTAGGGTTAGAAAGCAGAAAGGTAGGAATCCCAGACCGAAATACTCGAAGGAAGAAGTCTATTCGCTAGGACTTCCAGCGCTTTCTTGACTCAAGGTATCTTTTACAATCAATTTTTTGGTATTTTTCATACTGTACCATATTTGATGCATGTGAGCAGTTATAGAACGAAAATAGTCATACACCACAAACAAAAGATGGACATGGCGATAATAAAGTGACTCTAGTGGATGTGAGGGATGAAATACTCCTTGGAACCAACCTCTGCTTCGGCGCTTTCATCATCCCCAGATAATGAGTAACCATATCGTCGTCTAAGCTCTTCAATATCCATCGAACCTTCATCTTCTAATTCTGTAAAAAAGTTTTGTAATTTTGCAGCTCCGAAGCTACCCTTCAAGGAATGTCTATAAATCACATAAAAAGCGGAAGGTCATTCACCAGTAATATTGAGATCTTGAAGTGGGGTGTTGGCACAGAAGAGTTGAATGAAGCCATAAATACAGTTGCGTTCGCTATGGACGCTGGAGCTTACTAGAGGCTTGGTTTGGCGCAGCGTCAGCCAATTCTCCGGCAACTTTTGGCATGCGACAACAGTTGGTGAGAAATGGTTGAGCCAACCATAGCCCTCTGACACGCCCCAGCATCCGTAGCGAAGAACACACCAACAGGTTTCCGAGAAGAAGGTCTACAAACTATGGAGACAATAAGCAAAAACATAAGCAAGAATTTCAAAACGCTAGTGCTAGATTATGACACCAAAACATTATTACTGGGTAACGACATAATTTCGACGTATAAAGAGACCAAATGATGAGAACCAAACATTCGGAAATTTAGTAAAGCAAAAGATAATAAAAGAATGTTTTTGTGCGGGAATGAGAGATAAGCTGCACCTGAAAATATCCATAAGAGTGCATTCATACTTTGCGACGGCGTTTTGAGCGTTCGCTACCATTTCGAACGTACAAGGCGCTCAAAACGCTGAAGCAAAGTATGAACGCACTCTAAACATCCGGCATTTGTTCCCTCCCTCTCAACTTGTCGATAAAGCTTTATGAATTTAATTGACCGCAATTTTCTACTCCCACGGGAAGCAATTTATCGGTGTTCCACAACAACTGGCTGATTCGGAAGCAATCAAATAAAACTTTAGGCTGATACAATCATACCATTACTAATGAATAATTACCTCGAAGCTCTTCTGCGTAATCTACTCCACCTTCGAGCAGTTCTTCTTCATCTAACGTTCCTGAAATGTCGATCACTTGAAAACAAAGGATTAAAGTAAAATAATACTAAAAAATAACGCCAAAATTATAGGAGTATAGAAATTCATTCTCTGATCATACTAACAAAGAAAGCAATAGATACGATAATTACAGGCTCAAGGAGCAGCGACTACTACAAAATAGTGAAATGCATGGCAACTATTGCGTTTTATGGACCCTTTCAAAGTTTCCTCGAAAAAAAGCTGTCCACTACAAAATCTGAAGTCATAATGATCCATTTGTGGATAAATAAATAACTGCTTTACAAATTTTAATGTTGTACTTTCCATGGAAATGTAATTAATGTAATGGTTGAGCGCTATTTTTAGAAGAAATTCACAAGAAATCAAAGAACCAAGAGACCCATAGAACAGGGCAAAAAGTGGTACGAGTTGTATGCAGCCAAACGGCATCACTTGCAAACGAAAATTTCTTTGAGAATGCGAATTTGGAGTGACGTTACCATGAAAGACCCGTTTCTTAGATAAACAGGCGAAGGTAAGACCTACCCCAAACTGCAGCGAAAAAGTTAATTCACCGAAAGATAAAGCAAAAATCTACGTAATAAGAATAATACTATGGCGGAGTCGTGCGGCCCTAACGGTGGGAATAATAGTGCGGCCTCCTATTTTTGGTTGACCCCAAAATGATTATATGATATATTGCGATAGGAAACTTCCAAATGACGTTGAGCCGGGACACGACTCTTGGAAGTTTCAAAAATAACATTGTGAACAGATTCCGTATTTCAACAAGGTTTAGTTACGGGCGAAGGAAGTGACACCAGGCAGGACTCGACCCAGCACCACATGATTACTGGTTTAGTATGCTAACTGTTCCATTACCAAGACCACCTTCCACCCTCTCAACTTCAAGACAAACTCCGCGATTGCATATTGTGTCGTTCACTTACAAACCTGTAGCTGCTAAGTGACTTTACCGGGGAGAAAAAGGGCAAAAAAATCGGTAGTGTCTCTAACAAGGGAGGTCTTTCAGGTCGTGGCGCGCTTTTTGGAAATGGTTTGTTGCTTGTTGTAGGGGTCCATACAAGGATCACAAAAATGGGTTTCATTTTTGCTATGCGTTTCTGGGTAGGTCAAAAACTGAGTGAAAAGAATTTGACGAGAAATCGCGATTTTAACCGTGTTAATGGGCTCTTGTAGGCGTAACTTTGACAGGCCGCACATTCATGAGTGTCCCTTCACTATGTATTGAAAAGATAGCAAAGTAAAGCCAATAAGAAAGTGGACGGAGGGGAGTAATACCGAAGTTACTTGAACAATTCTCGCAACCGCTGTTTCGTGGTCGGCAGATGGCGGAGTGGATAGTGCGGTGGGCTCTCGCGAAGAAGGTTCTTGGATCGGACTCCATTGGCGACTAACTTTTGGCCATTTTTCGATACTTTATACGTTTTTCGGTTTTGGATTTACGACACCCATTTTTGACCACAGCGCAGCCTAGCGCCGACTTGCTGCAAGAGCATTCTTCCACTGAATTGTTGCCAACCCGCACGCAGGGGCTGTTAAGCGCTCATCTCGAGGAGAAAATTTTTGCTGAAAGTCTGTATATAGAGGTTATTAATGGCCCTGATGACGATTCTGACCTTTAAAATTGGCGTCTAGGTCATTTGGCGCCAACATGGCTCTGAGCAAACGCCCTCCCCCCTCACGCCAGCTGCGGGTTGGGATGCTGCGAGAATCTCTTGAGAAACTACAATGCTGCCTCACTATGTGCCAAATAAAGTACTTTTTTACCTTGAATTGTATTGTTTTCGATGCAGTGTCGACGAAGGTCTCATCTGCTATGCATACTTAACATTATGAATAGAAAAAGCCTCGGAAAAATGGTTCAAAATCGCTTCTCCCCAGCAAACTTTGCACTCAGTTTTTGACCTACCCAGAAACGCATAGCAAAAATGAAACCCATTTTTGTGATCCTTATTCGGACCTCTACAACATGCAACAAATCATTTCCGAAAAGCGCGCCACGACCTGAAAGACCTCCCTTGTAAGTGTAGAAACCCTCTGGTAGCCTTGTTGGGAGAGTTCTCGAGGACCAGCTGTTTTTTGGCCAGCGAGAACGATATATTCGCTTCTCATCACTTTACCGTTTCTTCGGGAGTCGCTCCAATGCTTATATGCCTAACAATGGAAAACAAACGAAAAATCAAAAAGGTAAGCTTGGTGTAACAAGCTGAAGTCGAGCAGAAAATTTCCCTTCAATTTTTGGGTGGCGGACCCACTAGGGGCACTCAGACCTACGCTTTATGAGAGACGGCACCGCCTCGTACTTACTGCGAAGCCGCGACAAAGGGAGTCGAGAAGGCGAGACCACTCAAAGTAGGAAGGACGTAGATGAATTGGTTAAGCGTGGGGACTGCTTCTAAAGCGAATCAATGTCATCACAACTCTACCAGTGTAGCTTAAGTAAGACAAGGGCGCCGCAACTCTGTGAGCTGAAAAACCTCTTAGGAATCGTGCAAAAAATGACTTGAAGTCATACGGGTAGCCATCAGAACACAAATATGAGCTCATTTAAATGCCGAGTTAGTAAAAAAAATATATTTAAGGTCTTACAGAACTAGTCACCGGCGCTATTCAGCTCACAGAGGGGTCTGCTTGTAGTTTCACTCGCATCTTTTGAATTAAGCGCTTTGCCTTGATAAGTACTGTTTATTTTTGTGAAGAGTAGACGAAGCTTGTGCTATTGCATAGCTTCACAAGAATTCACATCTCCCCACAAAAGGCATCGGCAGCGTGTCGTTTGGAATAAGCAAAATGCCCCCCATCAACCCGAACCGCTCACTGAGGCACACCTATTCTTGTCACTGTTAGTCCACAAGAATCGGAAAAGAAGACATGATATTGTGCGATAAAACATTTTCCCCACACTAAGCTGAGGGCAACTGAGGGGAGCTCTCTTGATTTTCTTGTAAGTACTTACATAAAAAAAAGCGCTCCGACAAGCTGTTGAAACTTTCCCCGGCCCAACCAATTCCAAGGCACATTTCTCTGGGCAAGTATCTGGTCCAGCTTAGTACTCTGAGAGTGCTCCACTTGTGCGGATTCGAAGTAGAAACGAAGGCGCTGTGGCTTTTAAAAATGGCAGTTCTGGTGCCTCCCCAGTTGCCCGACCCACCAAAACTCAGCAGCCGTATGTTTTAGTTTATTAGATGGTGAATAGCATTGAGTGCGGCGACAGAAATGAGTGAGGCAGAAGCGGGACATCGCTTTCCTGACACAAAACGAGCAGGTCCGGAAAACTCGTGTAGGGAAGCTGCTAGGAGTCTCTAAGGTCTCACAACTTTTTTGCTTTTTTAATCCCTGGGGAAGCATTTAGCGAGTATAGGTTTGTAAATGAACGCCATCGCTTCAAACCGTATTTCGTTGCAGTTCGGAGGCGAAGTTCGCAGTTCACAAACCTATACTCGTCTTGGAGGGGGCAAAACGGTATTCAGCGAACCTTGCGCAGGCCATCATGAAGGCCTGCAAATCCTCGAACCACAGTGGCTCACTAACTAACTTCGCAGCTTCTCAGGTGTTTACAGATCTCTCCAAAGGGAGACTTGTAAATCAGCATAATCCCGCAAAAAGAACTAACTAAAATAACGCCCTCTCAAAGCCGCAGAGCGCCCTTGCTTCTTGTACGATTACAAAGGAGAACATAAAAAGGTCATTTTAGTTGCTGCACAAGCCTCAACCTACGCGAACTCCCAACCTACAGCTGGAGGAAAAATTTCCCAACTGTTCATTTAAGCGCTCATTTAAGGGAAACTGAGGTGACTGTTTTCTGCAGGTACCCATTCTCCATATAGAATATTCAATTAAAATAACGAATATAACTAAATAATCATAAAGTATACGCCCGAAAATGTGAACAAAAGTAGAAAGAAAACGAACAATAATATGATCCGCAAAGGAAAACGTCAATGAGGACGTACCTTCAAAGTCTTCTCCATTGTCCTCTCCTTCTACGAAATCATCGTCACCGTCATACGAAGAAGCGGTGCGTGAGTGCTCCTCATCGGCCATTAACGACCGAATCCTGAAAAATAAGAAAAAATTATAAGGAAGCTGAAGCAGCACTCCAAAAATAAACAGGTAGAGGGAATAAAAAAGCCAACATTGGGTAAGAGGACATATGTAATAAGCTCAAAATTATTTACAAGACTGTGACAGCCTCCAACTTCAAAAATTAATAATCATGGAGCCATGACAGAACGCTAGATAAGGCTCTTGAATAAGCGATATTTTGTGGGGGCATTCAGGAGACGTTCGGCATTTTCTCTCGTTAAATAGCGACTGCTCTGACGATATTACTCCGGTAAAAATTACTACAAGACTTATTCGTACGATAACATTTCCATTGAAGGGCATTACCTCCGACAACGTGAATTAATAAATAACACTTATGAGCCAAAGGGACTGACAAGGTACTAACCTGACTATCGGGTATTTCCAGTTAAACTATGTCATAACTCGCGGATAAAACTCCTAAGTACCTTCATTGGACATCACTTCTGCTTACCACAATGAAATTCTGAACGAAATCTGCGAAATGGAAATAAACTGTGGCTTTGAAGCCAAAATTTCCCGCCACGAGTTTCCCGAGGAAAAGAAATTAGATTCGCAGAAGTGGACGTCTTATCTCGCTCTTCAGATGAAAAAGAACTGTCAGGGCGATGTATTCCTTCAGAACGGCACGATGACGTCATCTTAAATGAAATGTCACGAGAGCGTCGCGAGCCGAAAGAAAAGCGCACGCGGCGACGGGTGCGGCGGTAGCGGCGGCGCGGAGAGCTTGCCCCGCCCCTTGGAATCGATCGAGCGGCCGTCGCGCGGGGCTCCGATGACGTCTGCGACGTCGTCGTCGTCGTGGGTGGTGGTCTTCAGAATCCGCTGAGCCGATGACCTCATGGATTGCTCAGCTCAGATCGGGCAGATACCTGCGGGTGCTAACGAACTGGGAGGAGGGGATATGCGGCTGCCAGCCGGTTCGTTTCTCCGTCAACATTGTAGAATCCCGTATGTGGTTGACTTATGCGAGGGTTCCTTCAAGGTAACTTCGTAATTTCAGCTGAAGAACATGAAATTCAAAACAGTCATTGGGTGCTATTCCAATAGGTGAGGCACTTAACTATGAAAAGTGCGAAGGAGCAGTT
>MU952547.1:0-13571 GCA_036418165.1 Cooperia oncophora | reverse complement strand
TCTTTCATTTATTTATTTGTTGCGCTCAGCTGTTTATTTGTTGCGCTCAGCTGGCTCGCTACATTTAAAGGCATATGAGCAGAATCATAGCACAGAAACAAGCAGAACCAAATGAATCGAGTCAAGCGGTTCACATGGCTATTCTGATGAGCTACAAAAACAATCAAACTAGGAAAACGGAGAGTTTTCCAGTGGCAGACTCGTTAGATCTGTTAGACTTTAGACTTATTTATGAATTCGGCGAAGTCATGAACTACCAGTTAAGTCCATCCACAGCCACATGGAGCGTGAATAAGGCTACTGACCATGTCCGAACAGCAGCCAATTGGACCGCATAAATCTGCATCATTCGGCTGTGTTGCCCTACAGCCACATGCGGGGTCATAGGAACTTACCGGAATCCCGAAAGCGGATAACAACCGCTCACGTGGAATCGGTAAACTGAGCGAGAGCTATGTGTAGGCTACTGAGGCGATCAAGGGAAGGGGAGAGATGATATCTACTTCTTGTCTTTTTTGTCTTTACTCGGAAGGAGGGTCTTAGCGAGACTCGCTTTCGTAGTGTTTAACAGAAATTTAACACATCGCGATTGCATGCAATGATCACCTGAGCTGCAGCAATCTGACAATCTGACAGAGCGGATGGTCGTCTGGAGTTGTTTCTTCCTTGTACTCAGTGAAAAGTTCTTCTCGGCAAATATAGCGTCTGGTAACGAGAACTAGGTCCCTGGGTGAACCTTGCTCATAACTTCTAAATTCCCTCAAGGTAAAGGCGCCTGCATGGCCAAAACAGTGTGCTCGAGAAAAGTGTCTCACTGTGTTATGAGGGGAGGTGGGTGGGGGTCCGCATCGATGTAGGTGTTTCAGTTGCTTATGGGGGAGGGCCCCTCACAGCGGGATGTTGCTGGTTTACTGCTGGCCCCGTCAATTGACGACCAAATTCTATTGTGATAAACTTCAATATAGCCCGCGTTATGATCAAATTCTTCCTGAATAGCGCGATTTCTCGCGCTCCACGACACCAAAATCAGATTTCACACCCAATTCCTCAATTCTTGTGCACGACGATGACGCGCTCAAATGCTAGCCTTCTGAAAGAGCAGGATCGGGAAGCTGCCCAGTAGATGGGCAGGTCTCGTGGACTTCGCTGTTGATTACCACAGCTATTGAAGACCTCGTTTAGTAAAGGAATATCCGCTTTGTCATACTGTCGCAGGACTTTTCTACCGATCTGGTATGTAGGTTGGAAACTCTTCGGAGCGGGTTTGTCAACTCATTCAGTCAAAAACTGGTGTAAAAACCGATGTGTGGATAACATTAGGCATCTCAGCAGTGGAAAGTTTCACCTTCAGTGGATCCTAATCTTTTTCTATTGTTTCGCAAATTTTTTACTTACAGCTAGTTAGAATGTCCGAGGACAATCTCTATCTCAATGTCTTCACGCCAGTGTGGAATCCGAAAAAGGAGTCAGGATTCCCCGTTCTGGTATTCGTCCATGGAGGTGGTTTTGTCAGCGATAGCAGCGTGAAGTATGGCGACGTCGGAATCTGCGAGCATCTGGTATATCACTCAAAATTTCAATCTCGATCTGGAACTCTATTTCTCACACCTTAAACGGCTTATCTTTTCGCTTCCTTATGGCAAATGATTGTGTTTAGTGCACTAAAGACGTGGTGGTTGTAACTATTCAATATCGCCTCGGACTCCTCGGGTTCTTCTCCACTGGGGACGAGCATTGCCCAGGAAATCTCGCGCTCTGGGATCAAACCCTTGCTCTGAGATGGATTCAGGTAAATTTCCTCAGTGGCTTAAACTCCACTCAGGTCAGTCTTCGAAGATTTAATAGCTGCTCTCGAAGGGACTTGTTTACGTTTTTGACTCGAAGTCGCACTCTGAAATTACGAAGTGTGGGTGATGGGCTTCACGAGATCAAGCGACAGCAATTGCTGGGTTCTAGCTGGCTTCTGCAGTAGAGTCAACTATATGTAGTTCAACCGTGAACAGCATTGCAGAATAGCACTCCGAAACCGGAAAAAAGCCGCCGAAATTTCTTTGAACAGGGCCCAGACTCATTTTGAGCGCAAGACAAGCGAGCGACGGGGAATCCTACTCCACGGCAGCACATTTATTTGGGCAACGTACCGACATAGCCCTAATAAGACCGAACAATAATTTGGTACTCACTCCTTGTGCAATAAGAAAATAATTGACGCCGAAAAAACATTCTGCTTTATTAGGACCATCTGTCTGGGTACTCGTACCATTGCGTTAAATCACATAACGGGGGGTAGCTTGGCGCTGTGGAGGTGGGGTCGTTATTTGTCGCTGCTGGAAGATGGAAGTCGCTATGTGCCTTTGAGAGAAATTTGCCGCGTTGGGAAAAAATTTTTTCCGTTTCTCCTGTTTCACATGTGCTATTTATTAGGTCATCCCATTCAAAAGTGCCGAGACATGTAGAGGAATGGCAGAAAAGCAAAGGGGATAGGGCAGTGGGCTACTATACATTTGGAACTTTAGCCCTCTAGCTGATGTAACTTTCGCCACGAAATTTGGTGAACCTGCCCACACAAGAAGTTCTCGAGAAATTGAAAAGAAGGCCGAGTGGTGAGAATCAGCCGTCGGATTTTCAAATCAGGCGTCATAAGAAGAAAGTGCGCTGCTCAAATTTGAGACCTGCGCCAGACCAGTAGTTGTGTGTAATGGTGTTCTCAAAATACAAGGTGGAAGATTTGGTTCAGGAGCCCGAAGAGAAGAGAGGGAAAATTTTGTTGTCGTGGATGCTCCTATAATGTTCATCCTGCACAAGATAAAAGGGTGGGTGATTCAACTGCGCTGAGTGTCTGATCACAGAAGAGTCTGGACCTCTTGTCGAGGCTTCGCCGCGAGATCTGACATCGCTGCTGCAATGTTTCTGCTAACTGAGTTATGGTCAAGAGAATGTGCGCCTGGTACGCTAAATTTCTCGTAAAGTTTTGACGGCAGTACCGATGTCGTGGGCCTCTAGCAGTATGTTCTCAGCATGAGTTGTCATTCACGACTGTGTAAAGGCACCCTGGCCCCTAAATGAAATGTGAGTGGTCTTGGACTTCGAGCCAAAACCCACAATCGTCACATTTGTATGAATGCATTTGAGAAGCCGCCCGAGTTCTACCATGAGGAGGTATGTGGTCCATGTGGATGATCGTCACATCGGACGGCACTTCGGCATCACGCACACAGTGCCGTCAAGCCGTTCTAAGTACAGTCGAATAAAATTGTTGTTCGGTGTATATTGCCTGTTCCTCGGCAATCAGATCGACAAATGGATGGTACCACACAACTACAAGAAGGCCACCGTTGCTCGTCATAGTGCCGTGAACGCCCGAGTAACTGTTATTGTACGGCGCAGTGCTGGGACACATACTGTTGAATCCGGAGGTAGTAGGCAGAATCGGCAGTAGAAGAATATTTATTAGACGAATGAAACTCAACAAAACAGTGGGGTTTATATACCCCCGATATGATATCAACATTTAGGCGGAAAAACTGTTTCACTTTTCCACAGGCACGGTGTCGGCCTATCCAACACCTCCCCCCTAAGATGGACACTCTAGGTGTACGTCTTCTTCCTCGGGTCGATAACCAATCGTTGCGGTGCACGGCGTACTCTTGCTGCTTTTTCTCTTGAGGCATCATTTGTCGTGCATGTAGAGGTGTCGATCGTTGGTGTGGTCTGCAGGTTGGTGGCGGCTGTAGTGGTAGTTGGTGGCGTCGAGCATGGAAGCAACGGCAGTTCGGAAAGTTCGATGTCTGGCTCTGTAGTACATGGAAATTTGATGAAACGAGGACGCAATTGGTTAGCGTGCCGTCTCCATATTTGTCCATCTACTGAGACATCATAGAGCCTGTTGCCATGTCTTTGCTGTATATGACCGGGCATCTGTCGTGGTGTTCCAGAACGATAATCCATTGTCCAGATTGAATCACCGTCGGCACGTTAAACTCCTTCTGCCGTGCTCCATGGTGGCGATTGTATTGGTCTTCCATCTTCTTGTTTTGCATCACTTCTTTCCGAGTGGCGGACGGCCTCAGGAGGCTGAGTTTTGTCCGGCAATCTACTCTTCCGTGAGAAACGCTTCATGCTAGAGATGAATTGTCCCTCCTCCTGGCGTCGAAGGGCAAGGGGTTCGGCGGTAGTTCAGTAGAAAGTTTTGTAGTGCTTCACTCGGCGACGAGGTTTCCTTCATCTTCGCGAAACTCCTTTTAAAAGTATCTACGAAGCGTTCTGCCTGGCCGTTAGACTGCGGGTGGAACGGAGGTGACTTGATGTGTCTTATACCGTTCTTCTTGCAGAACTCGCTGAAGTCGTTGGAAGTAAATTGAGGTCCGTTGTCCGTCACTAGCGTTTGTGGATTTCCGAATTGGGCGAAGAGTCGACGCAATTCTCTGATCGTGCTGCTCGTTGTCGTAGATGCCATTTCGACGATCTCCGGCCACTTTGAGAAGGCATCAACGATGATGAGGTACATCTTCCCCTCCATCGGTCCAGCGAAATCGGGCGTGTATCGCGATCCCACGGTTTCTCCTCCATCGGCCATGAGCAGAGGGTTGCTTTGATAGGGCTCTTCGCAGTTTCCTGGCAGCGGCGACAAGATCTGACGAAGTCTTCGATGTCGTTGTTGATGTTCATCCAGTACACGAAATTCCTGGCGAGCATCTTCATCCGTGTCATTCCTGGGTGCCCATCGTGAAGTTCGCATAGTACGGCATTTCGTAAGGTTGCGGGAATGACGAGGCGATCTCCAAAAAGTAGACATCCATTTTGTGTCGAAAGGGATCTTCTTAGGGAGTTGAATCGGGTTGCGACATCCGACTTCCTTGGCCACTTTCCATCTCTGATCCACTCGAAAATATTCTTCAGATCGGGATCCTTCTTGGTTTCTTCTGCTACTGTTTCAGCGTCGACTGGCAGTTTCGTCGTTGCGTTGGCGAAAATAGTCGTCGCATCCATCTCGATCGCTGCAATGACTTGGTCTTCTTGGGTTGTAGATTGCTCAGCGATGAGGCGCGATAAGACGTCTGCTTGTCCGAAACTGGTGCTGCTTCTGTACTCAATACTGAAGTCGTAGCTCTTCACTATGAGGGCCCAGCGTTGCAGTCGATTCGCCGTGTAGACAGGCACTCCTTTCTTGCTCCCAAAGATGGCTAGGAGTGGCTTGTGGTCGGTTAACAGCTTGAAGTGACGTCCGAGGATGTAGCGGTGGAACTTCCGCAGAGCGAACGTAATGGCGAGAGCTTCCTTCTCGACTTGACCGTAGTTCTTCTCGGCAGCTGTCAGGGAACGGCAAGCATGGTGTATCGCTTTCTCTATTCCATCCGAGAAGCGGTGACTGATCACTGCTCCTATCCCGTACTCCGATGCGTCGGCCGCGATGACGATCTCCTTTGTGGGATCGTAGTGGGTGAGCAGTAGGTCCGAGGCTAGCACATCCTTGGCGCGTTGGAAGGCATCTTGGCACTCGGCAGACCATTTGAACGACGCATCCTTCTTCAGAAGAGCATCCAACGGTGCACGAAGTTGTCGCATCTCGCTGACGAAGTGGCCGTAGTAATTGAGCATTCCCAAGAACGATCGCACCTGGGCAATGTCCGTGGGCTGTGGCATCTTGCGGATAGCCTCGATCTTGGCGGGATCGGGTCGGCGTCCGGTTGAATCGATAACGTTTCCCAGGTATCGGAGTTGTGGCATCAGGAAGTTACATTTCTCGATTCGGACGCGGAAGCCATAATCGGATATCCTTTCCAAGTTTGGCGACGTGCTCCTGATAGTGCGGGCCGGTGACGGATAACGTTCGGGATCGAGGTATGCAGCGCAGCGTTGGAAGGCCGCCAGATCATGAATCAGATGATCTGCTAAGAGAAAGATGCGGGCGCAGATTCTGAATCACACACACCGCGAGGCGCATTGCTAACGGAAAACGTCCCTCTGGCGTTAATTGCTCCAACTCAACTCTACGCCCCTCCGTGCGTCGACTCTCGACATTTGGAGCATAAGCGTCCCACCCCCCTGCGTAGTCCTATCTGCTGATGAAAGTCGGTCCCGCCATTTAATTTGGAGCAATCACGTCGTCTGCCAGACTGGCAGTGGATCGCTGGTGTACCCGCCATAGGGCATTGTTTAATCCCCAGCGTTGAAAAATCTACAGCCAACAGAGTCGTAGCGCTTCCATTTTGTTTTGCTTCACGAACCGCACAATAGGTTGCTGCCCAGCAGACAACTAGTATGACGCAAGAGAGCACACTCCTATCTCCGGGCAGCGAATCGATCTTCTGCGTCGCAAAGCCGTAATGTAGGCGTACGGGACAGGACAACGAAATTTTTCTTAAACACTCGGAATGGCACTGGCTTCAAACTCGGAGCGTCGCCCTTGCCGTCTTCGTACTATGTCCGGAGTCCATCTTTTGAATACATCGGCGGAGTCGGTCATTCAACTTGGCAGACGAATCGATCGTCTCGAGCCGGCAGGATCAGCACGACGCGGACCCAGAGGTAGTCACACCATTGATGTACTATCCCACGCTGCGTTCTACCAAATCTGGATCTTCTAGCAACTCCAACCGAATAAGATCGAGACTTTCGGTGACGTAGCAGAACTTGTATCGTCACAGATGCAAGCTCCATTCCATCGGACTCTTCACACGCCAACCTCAACCATAAGACTACGCGACTCCAAATCTTGATCGGCGATCCTCACTACAATACTGGCCCACAAGCAAGATTTACGATTGCGTTGTAATCTAAATTACAAAAGGTGATGCGCCTTTCCGCATTTATTCCTCCAGCTCGACCTTGAGATCAGAGTGATCATGGCGCCAGTATCGAGTAGAAGGTTCAGAGAACGTCCATTCACTTCGACTTGTAGGTGTGGCTGAGCGTTCTTGCGTAGAGCGGCCTCAATGCTCCTGATCTGGTAGCTCCTTGCACCGCGACGTCTGGTCTGAGAACGTGACGGCGACCTTGATTCCTGATTTCCAGATCGTGGTGGGTGAGGAAACGCAGTAGTGTCGTCCTTATTCTTCCGCATCTGCTTCGGCTTGAAATTTCTTCTTTTCCTCCTTCTGGTTACGTAATTGACTCTAGTGCCAGCACCGGAGGCATTTTCCAGCATTTTGGCGTCTTCTTTATAAGATTTAATCAGCTGGCACTCACCGGTAAGGTCCTTGATCGAGATGTTGTCACCTTGATCCAACTTTCTTAGAAGGCGCGTTCTGTAGTCGGCAAATTCTGCTCCTTGAAATCCGGCCACATAAAACAGGCATTGTAGACCGTCGAAATCGATGGCGTCGAATTTGGCATCAGAACATCGCGTCCGCACCAGTGTTTCGTAGTTGTTGAAGTCTTGGTGATCGTACTGTATCTTGAAGCACTCGAATCGTCGACGAAACAGCGTTTTGGCAGATCCGAATAGACGATCCATGGCCGAAACCGCTTCTTCCCATGACAGGTCCGACGGCGACTTAGGTGCAATGCGAGCCACAGAAAGGTGGTGGCAGTGCTTCATCAGATCGCTGACTGGCGACGGCGCTCCTCTTTTGCTCGCTTAGCTCAGTACAGTCGTTGTCAAAACACATCTTTAAATCGCTTGAACCATACGTCAAAGGTCTTACCATTCTCCGCATCGAAATTGAACTTGTCGATTCGTCGGCACATGGAGTCGAAGATGCTGTGTTTTGCAGTTGCTGGGCACGCCTCGACCAATCGCTGTTCCATCTTCTCCATCATGCGCAGGAAAGAATCGGCGGTCTCTTTGTGCTGTTGCTGCATGAGCTCGATGGTCTTGTCCTGACGTTCCATCCGGCGTTCCATTAGAGCGAGAATATCTGCCAGCTTGTCCATGAGTCCTTGATACTGATCGCCAGTTGTTGAATCCGGATGTAGTAGGCAGAATCGGCAGTAGAAGAATATTTATTAGACGAATGAACTCAACCACAACAGTGGGGTTTATATACCCCCGATATGATATCAACATTTAGGCGGAAAAACTGTTTCACTTTTCCACAGGCACGGTGTCGGCCTATCCAACACAAACAATACTGAGACCTGGGTTCAATCACCCCATTCGCCCATTATAAAGCCGAGCGATTTCAATTGTTCTCGTCAGTCGAGAGTACTCTCCGACGGCAACGCATACAATGTTTTGTCATTCGCCGAAAATCGGCATCAACAGCAATTTACTCGCACTTGTTGAAAAATCGAAGGTACCAGAGGTCCAAAGGCTTTTGGGGCACTGGAGGCGGTCGTTGATGGAGGCAAGAATCTACTGCTCTTACTTCAGCTGCGGACGTTATGCGTGTCAGCCAGTATGTATTGTGTCCACCCCGTCAAAACCGTTTCTGCTTTCTGTTGAAACGCGCGTTGCCGACAGAATGAAGTAGAAAAACGCGTATAATGAAGGATATGATACAGTATTGTCACTTGCCCGCTCCAACGGGGATGACGGCCAGGAGTCAACCGCCGCCGCTTGAAAACTAGCGTCAACCGCGCGCGGCGGACCTAGCCGGCGTGGGCGGGGTGGAGTCGCTGAGCCTGGCATTTTGCCAAGTTCCGATCAATACGACCCTATCGCCATTTTCTTGTAGCGTTCTCTCTTTTCCTCATCTTCCATCTGCCAAGAACATGTCCAGACAGGTAGACATGTTCAAACATGAAAACATGTTAAAGCATGTAATCGCCGCGCGCGCGTTTATACCCACTTTCGCAGCGCCGGCGACCTAGTTGGCGCGCGGTCCTTGACACACACGCCGTTTCAGACGACTGGTGGAGAAGAGTTGGGCACCGCGCCAAGCGCAGTGCCTCGTGACACGGCCACAACCGTTCCGCACAAACTACATAATACTTAACTCAAGCCAAATATCACTTTGCTATCTGGTTTTCTTCTTGGTTATATTCGAAAAAACCATCGGCACTTTTGAATGGATGACCTATACCGCTCTCCCCACACACCACGGGAAATCTTTGGGTGAAAAAACTGCAAAATGTGAGGAATGTGGTAGAAGCTGGGATAGGAAAGTGGTAGGTTGTGGTTGGGGGAAGGGAAGGGGTCGTCGAGACACCCTTTTTGGAGGAGTCGTTGTACCGAGACCCTCCCGCGAGGGGGGGGGCTTATGACACCGCACTCTTGATGCTGTATCCGTATGTTTGCGGTCCAGCTGTGCAAGAAGTCCCCCATGCTGTCACGATTTCGCCGCCTAACAGTGGGTGATGAGGGCGCAGAGGTCGTCATAAGCTCGAGGAACAAGCACAGGGTTTCTCAAAAACCTGAGAAATTGTAGCTGCGAAATGTTTCCCCAAAAATACAGGAGCGCATTGCTACTCCACACTCCTGCCATGAACTGAAAGCTCTGAATCTCAGTCCTTGAGCGAATACCCAAGTCAAAATCGCTCAATAATATACATACCAAATAGATTCATATTTTAGGAGAACATTACTTTCTTCAGTGGCGACCCTGACAATGTGACAGTCATGGGCCAATCTGCAGGTGGAGCCTGTGTCGACTTATTGAGCATCTGCCCGCATTCAAGAGGTCTGCACTGGAATTTCCTCACTTCTTGTTTTTCTTCCTTGCCTATCAGCATGGTTATCCGCAGTATAGGAAATTTTAAAAGGAAGAAATCCATGAAACACTATAAAAACTATATATTATAGTTAAGAGGTTAGAAAAGCTCATCCTGTGTGAACTTCGGTTCCGGAGTATTTTGGACTTTCATGCCAACACTGTGAGGTCTCCTTGTGTATTTTGCCTAGGGAGTCACCTTGGAGGGTTAGGTGGGTCATATCGCTGACAGAGGTAGCGATAATAGGTTTTCGGATAATCGTGATTCTACAGAATTCGATTCGAGAATTCACTGAAAAACACCTACTGAAAATTTGTACAGTTTTTTGAAGTCATTAGGACCATTCGTTTTGGTTTGATGAAGCCTTTTGCTCAATGTTTGCTCAGAACTACGCCGATGGTTAGTTGGACCGTTTAGATCTCTTCCACAAGGTGATTCCCATAGCTGGAAATGCAAGTTGTTCATGGGCCATACACGACAATATGGTGGAGGAATGCCGAAAGTTCGCCGAGCTGAACGGGATTCACGACACTCGAGACTCTTTAAAGGTTGGTTTCACTCTGACTATCGAATGCATCTTCCAGCCATCGTCACCGTTTACCTCCTAAATGCTGGTCCCGGGTTCTGTGCTGGATTTATTCGCCTCGAGTTTAGTACTTTCAGAAGTTGCAGTGCTGGTCGTGATTCCCTGGAGGAGCACAGAAACTAGCTAAATGACTTGATATTCTGCAGTACCATCACGTTGAATCACCTAGTTCCTGATGCGGATGTCGGCGTATGCCGCCATTTCAAAACCGTGCCCTTTCCACTGCTGTTGCCGCAGCAGAGGGCTCCTACACAACACCCATTCACCACCATGATACCACCTCTTTGGTTACATAGCCCTGCACGCGTCTATTATGTAGACGAGATTCTTACGAAAGAAATACCTGCAGTTGGGTTACTGTGGCGGGCTTTTACTTTACGAACACCTTGAAATTAATCATGCAGAGGATAGGGTAGTGCTAGTAAAAACAGAATCTGTGAAACCTCTCCCGCAAATAGACAGCATCAAATGAGATCTTAGTTTGCTATTGTTGCCCCACTAGGCCGCTTTACGTAGGCTTGGGTAATCGTACCTGGGCTTTTGCTGGATTTGATTCTGCTTTGTAGCGAGGCGACACGAGTCAAAGGGACATAAGTATGACATCTGGCACTCGGTCTGATTCGAGCAGCGCGGTGCTATACGGTGTGGGGGCGGACAAATGCGACAAGTGGCAAAGTGAAATCGTCAAATGCCTAGTTCTACACGACTCAGGAAAAAGCACTTTTCGGGAACGATTTTTTTCCTGGCATTGCTGTGCCATAAACGTTGACGCATGGGGTCAGTGTGTCTTACTATATGAGTCCATGGAGCACCGCAGCCGGTTTTAATGTCCATCCTTCAGCACTTCGGTTCGAGCGAACGAAGCTGGATAGAACTTCAGTCAGTGTCGTGATATTGTGCAGGTGGCGGGGATGGCGTCTGCGTGAAACGTGTCAAGCGTTGGCAGGTTGCAGCTCTTGGATAGGGGCGTTTGATCCAACATTCCTTTGAATCGGATGCCTACCGCTCACTGCCTCACAAGTGTTACCCTGGCTCTGTGTCTGCCTAGTGCTTTTTAATCCTACTCATTTGCGATATTATATGCCTACTGTGCCTGTCTGAAGCGATACTTGCAGGGGTCTCCTTCGGGCGCCGGTTTCATCTTTTCGTCGCTGTTTTCGACTGCGGGGGGGGGGGGGCGATCGTGTGGTAGCTGGCATTGCTTCCCCAAAGTCTCCGTTTGCAAATCTTCGTTCGCTCATAGTGTGAAAACTTGAGAAAGCCCTTGTGAGGCGGGAGCGAGGATGTCTTGAGCTTACATCTTAATAACGTGTCAACTCGGGAAAAGGCTACCTAGAATGTGCGACATCGAATAGGAAGAAGCATGGATTCCCCTCCCGATCGACAGACTGACCTCCTGTTTTTCTGCCTAGCTAGAGGCGGTGATGTCAGGGAGGAGGTATGAAGAAGGTAGAGCGCTCTAACAACAATGTGGACAAGAGTGCCCTTTAAAATTTCACGATCCCTGAGCCGTCTTTCGAATTGTGATCCAAACCCACCATCCCCTCCCTTATGTACGCTTTCTGCTATGTCAACTAGGATATGGTTCTTAAGATCCTTTGAATTTCCCGGAAAGGCAAGAACATCAAAGACAAAAGCCTTCGTCACCCTACCGAGAACATCCTTATTATAGGACTGGCGCCCGTCGCCCAGCCCAACCTTGCAGTTTCGTCCTCAGGAAATTCTGCTGGAAAATAGCCCGTGAGAGTGTCAGTAATAATCGCACAGTTGAGGATCATAAGTAGTTGTCCCCTGTCCTCTGAACTTACTGCTTCCCCATCCGAAGACAAACTTGAACACTCAATTTTCGAGAACCGTTACTGCACCGTGCGAGAATGAATTTTTGGCGCGCTCCGCTCACATGTGCAAGCCTCTTCTAAAATGCTGGAGATGCCCACGTGCCAGTTTCACGTCCGGTAGCACCCGGAGACGTAATGCTCTCTTGAAATTCGAGCGTATACTTGTCTTTCAAAGCTGAGTACTTTGCTTCAGACACGTTCTCTGAAAATTTCTTTCAGATGATTGAAGCACTCCGGGAGCTGCCATCCTCCAGGTTTGCACTATCCCTGATGAGCAACATGGGTAAGACCACTGTGGGAGAGAAATGTCCTGCTGGTCCACGCCTCGACTTCGATTTTATTACAAAGGTTCCGTCAATTTCGATGAGTAATGTTTTTGCGACTGGCACCGGGATATGAATTGTTCAGAACGTAAGCGAGTTACGAAAGGAAGCTCCAGCTAAACCGATGCTTATTGGGTGCAGCTCTGCTGAAGGACTTGTGTTCTGTAAGTTATCAACCCGTTGATCTCTTTTCTTCATGCAAGTCATCGGGCTATATGGACTTTATGTCGGACCACATTTTTTTTGCATTCATAATCAGGTTTTGGAATGGACCACTCGCTTAGCTCGATAATGGAGTACATTTCTTCAATCGTTCCCGAAAAGGAGCATCCTCGCATGTTCAAGAAACTGCGAGAGAAAGTTTTTGAGAAAGTTCTGTCAAATCCGGACGACTACGAAGAAACAGCACGAGCTGCTGTAGAGGTTAATATTTACTTTTTCATTTCGCGACCATCAACTACGTTCCTATTCTAGATCCTTGGCGATGTATTCGTGAACATCGGAATGCAAACGACAATTTTGGAGACCTTGGAAGCACATGATGCTCCTTTGTACTTCTATTCGTTTGATTACTACAACCCTAGAAGCTGGGGACCACTATCACTGCGATGGCCTTTCAAAGGTGTGTTCATTTTATTACCGATCCAGTTCATATTTTCCATATATCACAGTCCATACAGGGGGGCCAAAAAAAGTCACTTCGACCGAGTCACATATCAGCAAAGTTTTCGCAGCCCAGAGAGAAGACGTGGATACGAGTACCAGGGCGGAAGATACCCAAGATGTTCCTCGATAAGCAGGAGCTGGCTCTCGCCCATCACCTTCATGTACACCAAAATATGAAGTCATCTCCTGACTGGAGAAGACCTTTGGAATTCATGTCACCTCCAAACAGCTGCGAAACTTCTAGTATGGAGTCACCCATGGATAGCTACCTGGAGACCAGTACTCTCGATCTGGAAGACCTCCAACATCGAGCAGCTCCGACAACGTCGCTACGGTCTAGGACATCATCTTCACCGCAGTCGTCAAGGCGCGGGTTGATGGTATGGACCGGACGTACCTGGAATGGAAAGACCAATATTTTCTTCGTGGACCCCGGACTGAAGGTGAGCGCTGGCGTTACATCGAGCAACTCGAGAAGAATATCCTCCCCACATGTCGTCGCCCGTACCTTCTTGGAAACTTTGTACTGCTACAGCATTGGGTGCCACCACATGGAATCGAATG
>MU952536.1:0-14457 GCA_036418165.1 Cooperia oncophora | reverse complement strand
AATAACGTACCGTCTGCTTGCCGTCCATTGCATCAATCCATTGCCGTCGATCTTCTTCCGAAAGCGCTTGGAAGGTCATCACATCGGGCCGTTCATCGGCAATCAAGTCAAAACAGAACCTTAACCAATTTCCCATCGCCGAAAGAATCACATCAATCCAATTACTCCTTTACCTCTTGTCTATGCTGTCCGATGAACGCCGCAGACATTCTTTCAACTTGAACGAAACCGACAATCCCAAGGCACCTTTCATATCCTGAAATTCTGTTTTTGTACAGTAAGACTCCACCACTTCCAAGGATTCCTGATAAGTTTAGTTTCATTATTTCCCCTTACTTTTTTACATTCTCGCTCTATACTCCTACAAACTGGCCAATATTTCATACATCACATTCAACTTCGCCTCCGACGGCACCGCCCATGCTGTAAAGTATCACCCACTATATGTAATTTGCTTCGTCTGTTTGTTTGCATGTTTGTTTGTCTGTGGTTCGACCTTGAGCACAACTAGGAGAAGTCGGGTCAAGCCGGTGATTGGAAGGGCATCGGACAAGGTGCGAAGAACTTATATGACCCGTGCGAAGCCCCGCCCACAGTGGACGGGGCATGCGCCGAAAGTTGGCGGTGTCTGAGACAAAAACTCATAATTCGCTATTTCGCTTCTAGAGCAGCTCAGACATATGGAAAAAGGGGAATAAGATTAGCAAGGGGTTGTCACACCGATTAGGGGCGACGCACTTGAAATGGGAGGGCGTATTTGAGGTGGGCGGTGCTTCCCATAAAATTCAGTGACTCAGTTCCGGAGAGAGTTTAGAAATCGTAAAAAGTCAATGCAGAAGGGCAACATCTGGCGAGAGCTGGGCGTTCCTGAGGTGTGTTGAGGCCCGCCCCCAATGGACGGAGCTTGCCCTCACTCATAGGGCGCACATTTCAAAAATTTTTAGCTCGGTTCCAGAGCTTTCCAGGCAGTGAAAGAAAGAGGATTAAGGTTAGCGAAGTGGTGAAAAAAGTGGGGCACACATGCTGCGGGCGGGGCCTGCTCTGCTGTGGGTGGGGCCAGGCAAAAAAGTCTGTAAAACGTTTCCAGAGCACTCCATAGACCGTCAAAATCTGAGCAAGTATGTGCAGGAGCACGACTGAATTGAGACAGACACGCCTATTGCGGGTGAAGTGTGTCGACGTGCTTGGAGCGAGAGTTATGAATTCACAAATCGGTTACGGAGCAACATAGGCACCGGGGACAAGTGCACTGATGTCTACGTAGTCAGCGGACGAAATGGGAGACCTCCGCATAATGGACGGACTGTACTCAAGATGGGCAAGATGGCCGGTGCTTGCTGCGGAAGTTTCATGATTCGTACCTCAGGGAGTTTAGCGATCAGAAAAAAAGAATTGTTGGACTAGAGAAACATGCAGCGAGAGTTGAGTGAGTCAGTGGTTGAGACCTGCTCAGAAGGAGCGTAGAGTGCCTAGGGTGCCCTCAAGCACGAAGTTCTTATTTTTACCAAATTTTGGTGCATAGGCAGCCACATTCTTGACCAGGTCATCAGAGGTACATTTGATACCATTAAGCTCACTGGCTGACGCCGACGCTCCTCTGTGCTACGGCCCTAGTTGGTCGGGCGGGTGTGGCCGCCAATTGTAAATTCCTTCTATTGCTTGAACAGGGCACAGAATGGGGGTGCGAAATGGCGATGTGAGTACGACCCCCCCCTATGGGTTTCGCACAACGATGCTGTACCCTGTGCTTGAATGCTCAACTACTACTCGGCTATTTTCTCATCTTTGCACTGGAACGCTCCTTACCCCATTCCATAAATGGCAGTAGTGGTGAACACAGCAATGATAATGTTATTTAGCTTTACTCATGGTCGAGGAGTTTGACCATGAGTAAAGATAAAAGAAAAGCCGGCTATTAGTTGAGCATTCAAATATGCATAAGGTGCGCGCGGCAAAACCGCTCTCTCCTGGCGAAAACGGGCCGTATTAGAGAAGGGAGCGCGACAGCGTCAGCCAGCCAGAAGACTGATTTCCGAAAGTAGAAGAATTTTCATGGTTTTCATGTTTTTTTTTCCAGACTCGAATTTCCATGTGAGCATCACAAGACACTTTGCCAACTTTCATATTTTTTTAGTATTTCATAGCTTAAATTTTATGGTCGACCTACCCCTAGAAGCCTTGCCCTCATCTACTGCCTTTTTTCGAATCGTACTGATTCTTTGTAATTTGTAGCAGTTTTTATCTGACTTCACACATCCTTTTTTCGATAATATTCTCATGAAGCACCAGAAATTCACGTTTTTACACTCTCAACAGATCCGCCTGGTGATACTGTTTCCTGCTTTGATAACCGCATTTGTTTCTATTTTGTCACGATACTGCCGTTTTCCTAACAGCATGACCACTAAGTTATAGCTCTGTGCCACAGACTTTCTACAGGGGGTGGGGCATAAACTTTGTGTTTCCTCGACTTTTGAAGGCGCTATAAGATCACTCGGGGTTTTTCTTATTTTATCGCGAGACTACCACGCCTATTAAAGAGCATAATTAGTCACTACCATATTACTACCGGCCACAGCCTTTGGACGAGCGCCATCGTAGATATTCTGCACGCCAACCGCGATTGGGGGGTCCCGAGATCAGCGAGATCGTTTAGATTTTCTCACTAACCACCCTATTGCAATCGCCGACATGGGGTATTCAGGGGGTTTAGGTCAGGTGACCTGCTTAGATATTCCACCTTACTCAGGTACTCAGCCCCCTTCCATTCCAAGTAGGCGAGAGTTTCTCCAACGCCCTTCGATTCCATGTGGTGGCACCCAATGCTGTAGCAGTACAAAGTTTCCAAGAAGGTACGGGCGACGACATGTGAGGAGGATATTCTTCACGAGTTGCTCAATGTAACCGCCATGCGCTCACCTATGTCCGAGAGGTCCAAGAAAAAATATTGCGTCTTTAAATTTCCAGGTTGCGTCGCGTTATACCATCAACCCGTAGCCTTGGAGACTGCTTTGAAGAAGATGATTGTCTAGACCGATAGCACGATTAACCGGACGCTGCTCGATGATGGGTGGAGGTCATCCAGATCGAGAGTACTGGTCTCCAGGTAGCAGCTATTCATGGGTGACTCCATACTAGAAGTTTTGCAGCTGTTTGGAGGTGACATGAATTCAAAGTTCTTCCAAAAGTCAGGTTAGCCGGCTGGAGATAATTAGATATCATAATTCTTCGGTGTACATGAACGGCGAATGGGGGCAACCAGAGAACTCAGGCTCAACCTGCATCATCGAGGAAACAGTCTTGCAGGTATCGCTTATCAGCACTGGTACTGCTATCCACGTCTTATGCTCTGGGCAGGCCGAAAACTTTGCGGACATGCATGCTCTGCGTCAAATGCTCTTTTTTTAGCCCCCCCTCCCCTGTATTACTGATGATCATGGCAGAGACATTATAAACATAAAAGTGGGAGATCTTAATTACCAAGCGACCATGAATAGTTCGACCCATAGATGCACACAGGAATGCTCTTAAGTGATGGTCAAATGTCCGGCAATGAAAACTGCTCGCACCTATGCTTTATGCGGAACCATAGTATACAATGGAAGAAGAGCCAGCTTAGTGCCCGCATCCACCTTACAAATCATGAGCCCCACTTCACAACCTGCATACGCCTCGTTCTTCGACCAGTCACGCGAATGATCATCGACCCACGCAGACCTTACCGTTCACAAATTTCTTTCAAAGTATCGGTTTGGTACTGTGTCTCACGGGGCATAATAGAGTCAATTTTGGACGGGACAACCCAAAGGCGGTAGTCAGCCGATTAAGGCGCTGTTTGTCGACCGGCGGGGGGGGGCGGCATTTTGTACTAGCATTGCTTCCCTAGTTCCGGTTTACAAATCTCACTCTGGTAATACTTGTGAACGCTTGTGAAGTTGGAGTAAGATCGTCTAGTCACCATCCTGAAACGTGTCAACTCGAAGGCTATAGGCGAAAAGGCTATCTAGAGGGCACGGTGGGTCGGCACGTCTGTGGAAAGCAGAATGCCCCCGTCTCGACAAACTGCGCCCAGCGACGATCATCCATGAGCTATGCTACAGAGAATGCTGTCCTCGTAGAATAAGAAGCAAATATGACAGCTGAAGGGATCCAAATATTTTCTGAATATTTTGGCCAACTTTCGAAGGTAAAAAGTGGCAGCTTTCATCCAAAATCTTGGGAAGAACTTCTACTAAAAGACTCCATTATTATAATTTCATGTAATTCCGCAGCCCCTCCTCGCACCATCACATTGTCAATTCAACTGGCTGGGCAATATGGAAGAAGAAAAAAGCGATGCGTCTTCAATCATCGATCAACGTGTCCACAGGTGAACTCATAGAAGAAATGTGCAGGGCAAAGACTGAAAGATTTTCCTACAAAATGTCTTGATCTTGCGTCCGGAAGTATATACACTGTTACAACGTAACCCTTGACAGCTGCACAATTGTTGATCACGAGCCAAGGAGATCTGGTTGATCATACTCATGGTTGACTTCGCATCCAACGTAGAAAAAAAGGGTTTCAGTTAGATGCGATCCCCAACTCCACCCCACGTTCCATATTTACTCATATTTCCGGTAGCCGTGGAGAGGCATACCCCCGGAAAAAAATCTCAATAAGCCTAAACGACTGAAATGCTAACCTCCCACTCCCCCTCCCTCCCTTCCCTCCCTCTAATGAAAAATCCTCGCCGATGATGTATCCTGTCTCTGACATCTCAGAATAGATGCTGAAAGAAGTACCAAGAAGATTCTGCTGTTAAAGGAAGCCCCACCACAGGCTGCCAAGGAACTCGACAAAACAATCTCCAGATTATAGAAAATGCTGTTTTGCCACTATTTCGTCATGCCCCAATAGGTGACCCATTTTGTGCGCTCATTGCTGGAGGAGGGTTGAGGTGAGAAACAAGAGCCTTCTGCCTCAATTCGGAAGAGTGAAGGTTGAATCATTTAATTTATCACAAGAGTGCTGAGTAGTGGACGAAATGCTTGGCCTCAGACAGGACTTGAACCGGGACTTCGAGCTTGCTGGGCTGGTACGCTAACCATTACAGCATCGTACCGGCTTTCTACCCTCTGAGCAGAATGGCATTTCACAACGAAACAACTTAATATGAGTGATATTTTGAAGTGTACAGTATACGACGCAAAATTTTCTTTGAGCCATGGAATGTGGTGAATAACACGTTTTATACATGATCCCCTATCACATTTAGACTGATGAATTACTGGAAACTCAGTCAAAGGCTAATAAAGGTTGCGTATTCGTACCGTTTTCGATGTGGCCGTAATCGGTATCATTGTAAAAATCCTTGTCTCTTTCGAATAAACACAGTAATATTTGGTCCATTTTCCAGCCAATACATCTCTTCCTATTGTTTCTAAATCAACAAGAGAATATTAACAAAATCAGACAGGGTCGTATGAGATCATGGAAAGCGGACTCACTTGGTAATTTGCTTTTTTCCTGCATGTACACATACCCTTGTTTGATTGTCGATGAACGCTCAGCACCACCAGCCGCTGACCGCCCCTGCATGGTGATTTGAATGGGAGTCTGGAATAAGTAAAAATAAGAAAGTCAACACGCATTGACATCGCTGATCCATGTCCAGCTTTTTTTAAGGTTTTTTATCACTGTAATCTTATTTGTAAAAGGCTAGAAAAACAATTTCGAAAATCCCGTCTGGAAAACACCACACACGGAGCTCGTTTACGATGCATCACCGCAAAGTCCAATAGAACCAAAACATCGGATCGAGGTAGGCTAACACTACTGTTGAGCGGAGGTGGTGTAGTGATAAGAGGTGTTGCTCATCATACTGAGTACAGGGATTAAATCAGAGGTCGCATTCGGCCCCTCGGGAGGTCTCTCCCAGATTAGTGAATTTGAACCAGTCTTAGGGGTGGACGAAACGGCTAATCTGCACATCAGCCACTGTACAGGCTACCGCACTTAGTATCTGAACTATCCCTTTTTCGCGGCTCTGCAGTCGGCAGCGCTGCGGTCCTCAAAGCGGCAGTACTGACGCCTCCCAAGTTGCCCTACCCAGTAAGTTCCAAAGCTGTCTTCTGTCGCTATTTCCTTTTCACACCTGTTTTTGTTTTTTTTTTCACTGTTAGATGGTATTTAGCGCTGAACGGTACAAAAATGAGTGAGCCAGAGGTTGCACGATATCGCCTTGCTGGCATGAATGGATGCTGGTCCGGAAAACCCGTCCAGAGAGGCTGTCAGATCCTTTCTTGGGCTGTTCTCTGATTTTTTTTTTGTTTCTTCCCTTTCTGGAAGAACTTTACGCTTGTAATTAAATGGTAACTGACGGGTTGGCGTTTGAAATCGTGGCGCTTCCCAAAAGATTTCGACTAACATCAGTGGGATGGCCTTAACGAACAAATAAGAGACGACGGACTTTTCGAGGTTATTCCATTCAGTCATCCCCTTTCTCTTTCTCTCTCTCTCTCTCTCTCTCTCTCTCTCTCACTCTCTATCTCCGCGAGAGACTTAAAGGAGACCTCCAACCATTACTGTTTTGATCTAGCTCTAAAACTTTAGATACCAGAGGATTGAAAACCTTGACAGTCTACTTTTCTATATACAAACAGCTAGCTTCATGAATCAAAAGCTATACATCGAGAAAGAGACATGTGTTCACCATTTGGTGAAAGGAGTAAAAATTGTTACGTTACAATATCAGCTATGTGAAATGCAGCATAAAAAAGTAGAGATGACAATTTATCACAAGAGCGCTGAGTTATGAAAGTCTGAACCTAGACAGGACTCGAACCCGCATCTACCGCTTGTGATAACTTGCGGAGCGAGCACTGCGGTGTTAAACAGCAGTTATCAAATCAAAACAACTTTAAGTAATAATAAACACCAAATGAAAACATGAAAGAATGAGAAGGAAAGGGTGTAGAAAGCAGGGAACGGTATGCAAAACGGAGTAAGCAAAGTGGAATACGTAAATCAGTCACATTGTAAAAGGGGTAAGAGAAAAGGCTCCGAGAAGGATGGGCTACTGCGCGTAAAGTAAGGGAATGAGGTATGAGGTCATATGAAAGAGTGCATTTTCACAAACCATATCCAGCTTGTCCCAGTAGCAGGGACCGTCTCACTTGCGCATTCCTCAACAGGGCGGGGTTCAATATAAAAAGGCTCCTCCCTAGACTTCTTTTCGTAAACTGATAGTAAGGGCGGAAGATTGTTTCAATTCGAGGTTGAATGAAGTCGCATAAGAGCCAGCTGTGCAAGAGAGTTAAATTGAACGACCAACTTTCTCAGTGCCAGAAGGTACCCTTTGCAGTACACATTAACTGGAATTTAGAGCAGGCCTATCATGGATTTCTTCACTGTTATCTTTCTGGGCCATTAAGACGAGGATGAGGAAGAGCAGGAATGGGAAACAGGAGGGAGAGAAGAAGAAGAAAGACTTGTAAGCCACAAAAAGAACAATGGACAATAAATGGTTCAGAAATCTGAACTATTGCTGATGAGAAAGGAACTTACCGCTTTAGCGTGTGCTTTGAGCATTTTCTCTTTTAGTTCTTCAGCTTCTGCAATGGTAGCCATATAACTTTCCTTAGCCTAAATGATAATTCAGTCAGGAAAATAGAAATGTAGTTTTTTTGAAGCTTACCATTAACTTTTGAACTTCGGTCCTGCAACACCGTCCGAAAGGTTTAAAATCTCTATGAATCAACGTCCTATAACATGACTAAAGTGTTTGCCTTTTAGGTTTGATCATTATTAATTGCACATTACTTTTATAAATTAGGGTTTGCAGCTAGCTTAAGAGAGTGATGAAGGGAAGACAACAGATGATTGATAAATTATGTAGTTTTTCATCGTTTCTTAGTAATTTCTTATCCAAATTTTTTTAAATTACCAGTAAGTCGCAGTATTCCAGTAAAACAGAATGTCTTAATGGCACGAAGTAGAATTATGAAATACAGACATCGTTGAAACCGTATCGACACCCATCCTACAAACTTCCGGCATGTCATAGGTCCGGGCATACTCCCCCATTCAAACAAGAAATAGGACTCGGAGGGCTGCTGGGCAGAAAAATTGTGCCCATAGAATATCATGAGGAATAAGCACCAAAGTTCAGCCCGATCGACAGGCGCTCCGGAGTTCGCGTGGCCAGACTGAGTACAGCATGTCCTAGAGACGAGCAATACGTGGTTTTTTCTAATGCATTGGATGCTCAGTATCAAAAAGCTCCACCTCACTAGAGTAGCATCCCCTTCCCACATTAGGTTAGTAAGGGGCTGTTCGGCGACGGGAGTGGGGTGGGTGGGGGCATTTTGCTTTTGCTACTTCCCACGATCGACGTGTCGACCCGACTAGAGAACCCTTTATTGAGTTGACACGTTCTACCATGGTGGCTCGACGAGCTTGCTCCAGCTTCAAGAGTTCACGGGTCACCAGAGTGAGAATGTAAACCGGAACTAGTGCAGAGGTGAAAGTGCAAGAAGCCCCCCCCCGTAGCCGAACTTGTAAATAAATGAATATCAGAAACGTAGGAAAAAACAGCAACTATCAAAAATCGAACGCACCAACGTGGTAGAAGGTTAACCACGAGTAGAGGAAGGAGCTGAGCGTTTCAACGAATTCGAATTTCATTCGCTCTTGGACTGACTGAATCTCTGCCACATACTGCAACGAGGCTTTGCAGAAACTGTGCTGTTGAATATCTAACTGGGCGTCCGCTTCACGAAAATCATTTTTTCGCATCTGAAAAATTGATGAATAGGGATATTTCTTGTCACGAATTGACAAATGTATGTACTGTTGTAAGGGCAACGTTTGTAGAAATCCATTGGAGATCAGAAACGTCATCAGCAATTATGAAAAAAGAATAGTTAAAGATGGTCAGATCACATGCAAACTGACTTAATGACTGAACTAACTGACTAACAAAAACAGTAACTGAACAAAATGTGATCAGATCTCTGATCCCGTTCGTTGTTGAAATATCACAGAATAGAAGATGATGGAATCGGGATGCACAGAAGTGACCTTTACACTTCCGCTACTGAATACAGGTGATCCAACTCTCCTCTCAAAGCATGGAACCACCCAATGAGTTATCGAAACAATGGCGCAATTCATAAGAATAAAGTCTTGTGCACGTATGTGTGCTCGTTTGAGCCGCTGCGCTGGCTGCTCGTTCTACACTACAATTTAAGATTCATTCAAATAATGTGAAGCATAAAGATTTTTAGATTGCTCGTTTTGTCTTTATTACTTATTAAATAAAATAGGACAACAACGTACATCAAAAGATTGCATGGATGCTGCGGCTCGCCAGCTCCTCGATTCGAAAGATTAAACCACAGGTTACTTCCGCGACTCAATGCTTTCGAGCAAGGAGAGCAGAAGCATTAAGCATTTCCTTCTGCACCCATCATCATTTTCGCTGGAATTTCACCGAAATCTGCTCAGGAACAGGTTCCGGCTAGGGAAACGTCTCTAGATAGTTTGACTACCCTGGATGCTGAAAATCGCTTCAAATTAATGCGAAAATGCCTGCTGCCTTGTGCTCGCGCCAGCTGCCTCTTATGGCGACGACGCCATGAGCGTCGAGATATTTCGTGCAAACTCAATGTGATATATGCGTTCAGGAGCCAAGCTACCTGCTTGCAGTTCATAATGTCTGACGCGCGGCATCGCGCCTAAGCCACTACCCCTAGCTAAATGAGTCGAAACAGCAATGCGGCGACAATTAAATATCTCATGCAGCTGATGAATATAAAACCATCCAGCCTAGGCTATGGGACAAAATTCATAGACACCAAAAAAACAATGTCGAGTCAATTAGGTAGGAATTCTAGCGGGTTTGCGCGCAATGCTGGATGTCTCGAACTACACCTAAAGACCCTTGACATAAACTCATAGCCAAATCTGCTCGAAAAGAGACTTCAGTAACACTCCAGCTTATACACAGTTTTGAAGAATAAATAGTGCCAAATATGCACTTGTAGATAAAAATTAAGATGTGTAAAAGAGTGCACAAAAAAAAACAATAAGACTTTTACTCACCGTACTCAAATGGAGGTGCTTCTCTAAACTTTGATAGAATTTCGTACTCTCCTTTTCGTATTTACGCTTCTCTTCATGCAATGTTCGACCAATAGCCTCTACTCGGAACCTTAACAACCGTGTTTTCTTTTTAGAAAAACTATTTGAACAGAGAAATGGTCAGAGGTTCAACCTTCCTACTCCCTCTCACATGTTAGATAGCAGCTGACATCTTAAAAAGTCTCACGTAAAGTTCTGCTGTCAAAGCGGTGAGTAAAGTTGTGAACTTTGGACTTCAAGATGGGGGTGGTTACTCCGCCCATACCCTCTCTAATTTTCATTCGTTGAAGTCACCTACAAGCATGGTCAGGGTAACATTCGTCACCTCCGACCGTGCGCTTCATCACAATTTTAGAAGTATCAGGGCCATTACTCTTGCTACTTACAATGAATATAAAGGAATCACACTTCTTCTGAAATTGTTTTCTGCCCTGGAATTGAAAGCGGAAGCGGAAGCTCTGCCTTTTTCTTTTTTCTCCTGATAGCACATGACGATGGGACCATTTCAAGCAATGACAAACCATGTTAAATGTATGTGTGCTGTATGGATACGGCATATAAGCCATCAAGCTGAGAGGGTTGGAGCGGCCCTGGTGGCGTAACGGATAGCGCACTCGCCCGGAAAGCGTGAGGTGCGGGTTCGACTCTTCTTCAAATTTTCGAAATGCTCGCGTCCACAAGTGGCACTTGATAGTATGGTCATACATGCCAAATATGGCCATACTATTGATATACCACGAAACACCCGCAAAGTCCGTAAGGATGGTCTCCTGCTCAAAATGATTCAAAACAGACTTAAAGGAATGGACGATCCAACTCTGACAGTTTAGCTAACGGCAGACAGCAGGAAATGAATGCGGTCAGCATCTACCCCACCTGACACTCACTCAATAGAAAGTGTTACCGTATCAAGACGAACTCTGCTACGGGGGGGAGGGGTGGGGAGGGGGGAAGCAATAGTAGAGAAACAACAAAAAGAGTGTTCGTGCTTCCAGACTGTTCTTCAAGAATTTGAGGAACAAGTTGAAGAAGAGAGAAGTTGAAGTGCCCATAATAATTGTATACCAAGCACTATCCAACCCTTACGGTCCCTTCTCCGAAAAGACTAGATTTTGAAGAATTTTCCGCAAGGGCGACTGATATTTCGTCCCTCAGCGTAAATTTATCTCCACATTAACATGGAAATCACTGGTGCCCGAGCCATAGTGTCAAAACCGGTGTCAAAACAGGCTTCCCACCCAGGCGCTAGACATTTTCGCTTTATCTAGAGAAAAGAAAATCAAATGAAAAAGCGTCATAGCATCAAAAAAAGCGCCTGAAAGTACGATTCTTTGCTTCGCCTTTTCCTCAGACAAACTAGTGTTATGCGATATTCGTGTTCATTGTCGGAATGCATAAGAGACAAGTGTTTGACCAGATCCAGCTAGAGGGAAAAGTTCGATCGCAATATGGTCTGAATTTTGAAGAGTAGGGAAAGGAATGCCTAGCTCCGATTTCATTCCTTGAATGGACCGAAATCCATTCCACTTTTGCAACTATTCCTCCAGATCATCACATGTTTTTCGTTTTTCCTACAGAACCCCTGCAGCAGTTCTCGGAATTTCTGGCGAAAAATCCGCTATAGAAGGGAACAAGAATGATGCCTTTCTGCACGCACTTCTTCAGTGGCTCCAAATAATGAGATTCGGCTTCATTGAGGATTTTCGTCCGCTCCTCTTCGACTTGATTAATGAGCTTCCCGAACTCCCTGAGACAGTTTCCTGAAATATTTCGCTATATATTCTAGTGAGGGCCTAGAAATATCAGCGAATCAATGTAATAAACGTACCAATAACCCTCTCATCATCTGTTTGCGTTGTGCCTACAGTTTCGATTTTGAATTCGGTCAGAGTCTTTGCAAACGCACGCTGTGCAAGTGAGAGTTCTAAAACGGAATCAACTAGAGTCACTCAAAAGGTTATTCGTTCAAGAATCACAAAGAAAACTAGCACATGTCTCTGAACAATGGCTAACTTTGTCATTTCATCACAATACCACCCACACGCTTATTCATTAGAGTGACGTCGTCGCAGATGACTAATCGAGAACAAGCATGTCTCTTTCCTGCCTATGGGTCATAGGGGTTTCAATAGGTCCAAAGTAAGTAGTGGCAAACTGCCACCTAGACTACTGACTGATTCCATGGAACTGACGAAGCGAGCAAAAACTGAACCATCGCAATGCGGAACATACACCTCAGAGTGTTTAAAGCGTTGGTAATCACATTTGTTTGATAGATAATGACATACTTACAACAACCGGACGAGTTCTTGCGATGACTCGTGCACACACAAGAGCTGCATCATACAACATACTCTAAGGTATATAAGAACAAGAAAAAATGGAGGAAGAGCGAGCAGAAAACAAATGAAGTGAGTGAATCAACGAAGAGATAAGAAAAGGATGCCAGCGAGTGAGGAAATATGGAAACCCTGATACATCAGCTGATTTGCCCCTGCAAGATGAACGTACGAATGGAACTCTGATGCGAAACAATGGGCAATAATCGTAAGCAAATTAAAAAGTAGTCGGAGGTGGTGAAATGACAAGTGGCACGCTTACCATACCGGAGGTCAATTAGAAATAGTGCAAAATGAATTACTGGAAAAAGACACGCCAAACCATAGATGGACTCTTTCACCTCTACCCCAGACAAACCACCATTATTTCTCCAACTGTTCGTTTTGATCAACCAGGATCGGCTCCAACCCAGGGCAACCAAGTTTCCTCTGTTCCGCGGACAGTAAATTAGTACCAGATCACGCTGTCTGACAGGATAAGAGCAACGACGTCGTCTAGCCCCTGCAAGTCGTCGTGTAGGACAAATCCCATTCAATAACCTACTATCACTCTGCTTGGAAGTGAAATGCGCGTCGCATCCCAAAAAAGGATTGATCAACGGTGAAAGCCAAAACGATGGCCTAGCGTTCTAGGGAACAAGTACAAGCTCTTGTACCGTGAGCAAGAAAGGAGAAAATGCATTTATCTAATTGTACTGTCTTTTCCATTCCGAAGCCTTGGAATGGGTGACAAGAAAGGTGGACTGATAACAGACCGAAAATCAGCATATAAGGTGAACCACCTTGATCACAAATTGGATGAAAATTTCTTACATCTTCATCAAGCGCACCTTTACCTGTTACACTGATGAAGCGTCTGCACCATAGTATCAAGGAGTATACGCCATGTAAAGCCGGAAAACCCGGCGTCACTCCAGTAAAACAGTGAAGATGAGCACGGAACCCACGCATTAGAAATCACGACACCAGCCGTATGAAAGACGAGGATTTTTGGCTAAAGCAAGGAGGAGGAGATTCTGAGTGAGGGAAGTGAGGGAGCCAATCCCTATATGTCATAAAGAAGGATCTTTCAGCTCCTTTGCGTTACGAGAAGCTTTTGTAGAGCCCTGTAAAACATTGGAATCTTACAAGTTTGTCCAATCCACACACTGATTCACCCTCTATGAAGCTCCATCCCTCTGGTCTAGACAAAACTCATGCTACACACATGTTTTACGAACCATCTTATACTAAACGCCCCTCACATGAAAGAAAGGAAGAATACTAACCAGTACTTCCGATTTCCTAGCTTTGCAAGAGTGCAAGGGTTTTCATATAATACTGCGATACGTCAACAGGAGCCCATGAAAAACCTCCCCCATCAGATCTGCGACCGATTTTTCCAACTACAGCATCAACCTTGTTGGATTTGTATTTCAATTCTTTCCATTGTTTGATTCAGAAGAAAACCATGGCAAAGTGAGTTCAATACCCTAATAATACAAAGGGAAAGCTAATAGCAGTGGATCCCAAACAACGCTGACTCACACTGAAGCAGGTGACTGCAGTTTTGAAAAGAAAAAAGGCGTGAAAGTTGTAAAGAAAGAAGAAAACGCACTTCTTGTACAAGAGATGAGCTCACGACATTGGGTTTCGATGTTTTTGATACTCTTGTAAGCGTCCTCGAGAGCGACTTCATGTTCATGAAGATTCTGACGAAACCACGGGGTATCAGCGAGGCATTCCGAAAACTCCAACGGCTTCAACACCATCTTCAATGACGATAGATGGCGCGGAGCTAATCACTGGACCACAAACAGTGTCCGTTTTCAACCCTGAAAAGTAATAGCATTCCTCGAAAATTGTCACGACAATTCTGTAATGAGTAGAGGAAGAAAACAGCGGAACAGAAATATAAAAGGATAGAATACGAATGATAGAAAATGTGAGAGCAGTTTGAAAATCAATAGCTGTCAGTGAATTAAACAAATCTTCCGTGAAAAAATACGCAGAT
>MU952525.1:0-12111 GCA_036418165.1 Cooperia oncophora | reverse complement strand
TGCTACTTTTAACGTTAGCCCTCTTTTCATGGGAAATCCCCAAGAATGGGTTCGTACTTGGCCGCGGGGGACGTGGGGAGTATCGCAAAAGTAGGCTCGCTAGGCATCAAACAGTACAAAGGTGTCATTGCTAAGGGTAATGGAACGGACGGAAAGCTTCAGAAGACCCGGATGTAAATAGGAATACAAAATAATAAAAGATTTATTAGCAATATAGCAAGAATAAATAAATAAATAAATAAACAAGTGTCAGTTTATAGCATGAACTCGTAAGTACGTAGATGACTAAATAATACGTCTCAAACAGATTCGTGCGTGTTGTCCTTTACAAACCCTAAACAAACATCTGCTTGCATGGATAAAAGCACCTGAAATCAGAATTTACACCTTTCCACCACCTTTGTAGGAGCCTAATGCACGGCGCACGGACCAAATTAACCCGATCTATGATAAGCCCTCGAAGCTCCCTCTTCCACTCATTGAAGGGGGAAATATGTATTTTGAGAGGCCACACTTGAAAGGTGTATCCCTCCACATTGGCACATAAGGAAGTTCCATTTTTCCGCGTCTGTCCCAGCGGAGGTAGCGCAAGGGTAATCCCAGTCTTTAAAATATCTTTCCTTGAACTAGTGGTCTTCAAACCGTGATAGCTCCCTGTTGGAAAGAGAAAAGGCATGGTAGGGTTCCAGGACGTTTTTAATCCTGATGAAATTGCGCTTGAACGAAGCAGTCCTTGTGTGAATCCTATAAACCAGCTCGCGATTTACCCCTAGCCTATCGAAAACCCATCCGGAATATTTCACCGGGGATTGTTCAGTTTGCAACTAGGTAGAATACACAACAGTAGAAACTTTGCCGTTGCATGCTGCTCACCATTCCTCAAAAGCTCCGCACCTAAAAAAGATATAACCCCCGAACAGACCCCAGGACGTTGGCAAGTCCAACAACCGCGCTCCAATGACGTTTTTCCAAAGAAAGCGGTCGCAGCCTTGCGCCCTGCAGCCTGATCGATAATAGCCAAGTATGGAACGATTTACTGCCGGCCTGGTTATCCTTTTTTCATTTAGCTCTGCATTTTTTGTATTTTCCATGTTTCGCTTTGTTGTGTCGTGCATGTTTTCATTATTTCCCCGTCACCATTCATTGAATGCACATCTGGGCCCTGACACGCTCACCTTGGGGCTATTTTTTCACCAATTCAGCCTATCAATGATCACCATTAGCCGCTATTTCAATTGTGTTTCTTTTACAAGTTGCATGTCATACATAGTTATCGAACGAGGAGTTTTATTTTGAATCCTAAGACAAAATTGTAGGTAATGCGAGGCTGTTGTTCAGCCTCATATTGCATGAGGCTGAAACAGCCTTTTATTTCCTGTATTTTAGAGCAGAGTGCGCCTTTCGAGAATCCAGATTCCATTTCAGGAAGTCATTTGTGGTGAACATGCATCTGGTTGTCAGTTAGAGCAGGAGGGGGGGGGGTGTCTGGACCCTCTTCGAGGGGGGGGTCGTACCCACACCGCTGACACATCCCTCCATCTTCTTCCGTCTGTACCCTGCTGCTGAAAGGCCATCAAAGTGCGTTCCCATGATCAAATACGACCCCCTCCCTTTACAACGTCCATGAAGCAAGAAAAATCAACTGTCAAAATAAACTTTTTTTCAGCCCAAATACGACCCCCTCCTGGCGACCAAATACGACCCCCTATTGGGGATTCCCCAACAACGATGTGCCGCCACACACAAGATTGCTGGGTGTCGGTCGGATGGGGCGTGGTGGCAGCTGTCATACCGTAGACTGGGACGCTGTGCCTGGCGGGCGGTAATTGCACACCTCTGAGCCTGTTCAGCCGCTCCCTCGGACCGGAGAACTCGTCCACAAGCCACGCACCATACTGATTCGTATAATTGATCGACCTACAATGGTGAGACGTCTCCGTAAACGCCGAATTGCGTACTGATTACGCATCTCAACACTACGCTTCTCAATTCGTTTTCTGGCGGTTTTGAGTTTTGGTGATTGACGTTTTGGTGATTTTCCTGTTTCATGCGTACTATATGCCCCCCCCCGCTCGACAGCAAAATTTTTGGTAAAAAGTAAGGAAATTTTCGGGAAATTTTGGAAAAAAAAGGGCAGGAAGTTGGAGAAAATCTGAAAATTGATGCTTCCTCAGTCAACCTGTGTGCAAAGCAGTTACGAACCTGGAGCGAAATGTCGATCAGAGGGAAAAATTTGTCCGCACAGCCCGCCCTCATCATGATAGTGCAGCGCACTCCGTCCAAAAAAGTTCGAGCCGTACCTCATGGAGCTTGATTCCTCTCCCCTTGCACTGGTGTAGCTTGATTCCTCTCCCCTTGCACTGCTCAAAAACTGGCAAGGACCCCGCAGTAACATTGCTGTACAATTTTGATATTACGCCTCTCTATAAAAAGAAAGCCTAGTTGAAAAATGGGACAGAACTTTCCCGCCAATCTAATAAGTCCCAAAACAAAACACTTCTGTCTAACTAACACGACCCTCCCCGCCCCCCAAAAAAAGAGGGTGTTGGTACGATCCCCTTCCCCAACCAACACCTACCTACCAATTCCCACCCCCATATTTTCCAGTTTTTCCACCCAGAGGTTTTCCGTGAGCGGAGAGAGGAGTATATAGTACAAAAGAAACATAAAAATCACGCGAAAAGTCAACAACCGGGAAGATTTTTTCCCAACTCCGCAAATTTCTCTCAAAGCCACATACGACCCCCACTCTCTCCAACGACCAAAATACAATCCCCCCCCCCTCATCTAACGACCCCCACCATAACAACCTCCACCCCTCACATTGTTTTCACACAAACGATGCTGTACCTGGTCGGTTATCGTTCCCCACTTATGCGAACACAGCAGAGATTGGATGGTCCGTCCCCTTCAAAGAACCGTTCCACAAATCCCGAGGGAAGATTTGAATTCAACTCCATCTACATACTCTAGCGAATGGCCGTATCGACGTGTTGGGGTTCCCTTGTCAGGGGCAAGCATAGCATACGGCCCCAAGGAATAGATGCTATCAACTACCTCTACCCAACTGTTCGTGTTACTTTGAGATGTAATGAGACAATATTCGCACAGACACAGTTTATTCATCTGCACAGCACCGGAACTAGCATATCCCTCGGGTGATCAAACCCTTAACACCAAAACTCGAAACTGAAAAGCTACACCTGAAAAGCCACTAAGCTCGAAACGCTGAGTTTCGCGGCAGTGAGAACACATCATTGGTTGGGTATTTTTGTCGAGTCCGTGCGACTCCCCCCCCCCTTTAGCACATGTAACCCCCCCCCCTTTACAACGTCCGTGAAGCGAGAAAAATCAACTATCAAAATAAATTTTTCTCAGCCCAAATACGACTCCCCCTCTCCTGGCGGCCAAATACGACCCCCCCCCCTGTTGCGGTATTCCCCAACCACGACCAGGGCACAGCATTAGTTGGGGATTTTGTTCGAGCCTGTACGACCCCCCCCCGCCCTTTTTTTGGGAGTTGGTACGACCTCCCAGCCCTCTGTCCTTCCTCATCGAATAGATAAATAAATAGCACATGTGAAACAGGAAAAGCCGCGAGACAATACGACCCCCCCTCTACCAATTTCAGATTTTCCCCAACTTCCTGCCCTTTTTTCCAAAATTTCCCGAAAACTTCCTTACTTTCTACCAAAAATTGTGTGCTGTCGAGCGGGTAAGGGGGGCTATATATATAGTTTATGCAGGGCAGAACCGGGAAAATCACCAAAACGAAAATCAGCCAAACTCAACCATACAGCTCTCCCGCACTACCTCTAGAAAGGCCACAAATAAATACGCCCCCCCCCCCATGATCAAATACGACCCCTCCCTTTACAAACGTTCATCGAAGGCCAAGAAAAATGCGAATTATCAAATAAAACTTTTTTTCAGCCCAATGTAAGATCGGCTCCCTGCACAATAACGACTCCCTATGGGTCCCCAACGCATGATGGTGCCTCTGACCACGCACATGCCCTGGCTAGCAGATTCTGTGTGTTGGTGTGTGCAGATTGCGCCATGTATGTGGCAGCCGGCAATTACACTTTATTTTAGCGTCGCGGTACCTCCAAGGAATAGGATTGCGAGTCCCCTCCCGCCCACTTCGTCGCGATATTTGGTCGCATATATTCCTGCAGCATCTGTGCGGCACGTGTTGCGCGCGGCGCTCCTGGTATATTGCCAATCTTAGGTCGTCTTAAGACACTCTGCGGTCCAGCGTTTCTCTGAAACGCGGCGGTTCGGCGAAAAGCTTTCGATACATATCGACTGGCGGTTGGGCGAAAGGGTTTTGGTACGTATCGACGGGCGTTTCGCCAAACCGCGACGTTTTTCGCCTTCGACAAAACGCTAGCTCCACATCCCTCGGTGGGCGTTTTTTCGCTGTCCAGCGAAATCGTATACACATTTACTCTGCTTTTCGCCCACACCGCCCAACGCCGCCGTCTGGACGGGTTTGGAGCGGTTGTCGAATTTCTCAATCGCATGACTATTTATTGCTGTTTCTTCGAACCGCCGTTTCTTAGGGCCTGGTAGACTGTGAATCAATCCTATCCGTTTCTTTCCTCGTGCATCTTCGCTCTCGCGAGCCACCGCACGAGTACGGAGAGAGCACACTGCTCCAAAGACGCAGCAGAGCGACTGCAACCAACGTTAAAGCACGGTCGCGCTGGGGTGTGTGCCGTTTAGGCGCGATTTTTTGTCGCCTTAACGCGTCCACAACATGTCAGGCAACCGCTTTCCAGTGACCAGGCACTCGTCCGAACTTCCAAAGCAGTGTATTTCCCTAAATAATCATTAGAAGAAGACTAGCTTAATCATGAGCAGAACAGAAAATAGTCACTGCTGGGCTATTAACTGCACAAGAAGCTTCAAAAGTCCAGTGATTCTGACAAGTTATGTAATTTTAGGCGCTACCATCTACTGTGAACACCGTCAAATGGCAACGTGATCGCGCTAAACGAACCGCCTCCCGTCGGCCTGCCTAATCATAGCAGTGTGATATCGAGAAAATGGTGAAAGGCTAACAAGGGAGGTTGTTCAGTTGGTGGTGAGCTTTTTAAAAACGGATTTGTTGCATGATGTAGGGGTCCATACAAGGACCACACAGATGGGGTTCATTTTTGCTAAACGCTATTGGGAATGCCAAAAAAGGAATAAAAACAAATTGCTCAGGCTAGGCAAAGTTTAGCATCTCATTCGGTTCTGTTTTAGCTATAAAGCTGAGTACATATAGTTTACGAGGTGTTCCTCAACTAGGCATGGAAAACAACGTAAAATAAGGTCAAAATTCAAGTGCTTACTTGGCCATTAATTACCCCGGCATGAGGTTTCAGCGAAAAAATTTTTTCGATCTTTACTGGTAGTAATGGACCTGACCATTTGGATGGCAACGGCACGCGAACCCTCACAGCTCCGTAAGCCGTAGAGGTCTAAATTCTGCATTTCTCGCACTCTCAACTTCAGTAAGTCTTCAAAAAACGCCGTGTTAGCTTCAGTCACCAAACGAGCATCCTGAATCTTCCTCCTCTTTTACCGTCTAGGCTTTCAACAAAGAACTCGTTACCTCCTGCCCGGAAAAGGGGATTTTTTCGCTTCAAAAGTGAAAACGGTGTGCAATACATGCGTATCACTTCTCTTTTAGATTTGTTTAGTTGTTAACGGATTTTTTTTCTTCGTAACTCTATACGTAGGGGTAGTTGATGGTCCTGATCACGGTTCTGACACTTATTTTTGGCGCGGAGGCCATCTGGGGCCAGTATGGCGCTAAATAGCCCCGCCGCGCAGACTGACAATGATGTAGTACGAGAAAGCCTTTGCACCAAATTAGCGACACATTGCGCCATATTCAAAAATGAGTGTCGTGTTCATGACAGAGCACATCATTGGTTGGGGATTTTGGTGAAGCCCGTACGACCCCCCCCCTTTTTGGGGGTTCGGTACGACCCCCCTATACATAAACTTATGAAGTTTCTTCCCCCTCCCCCCTCCCCGAGGAGGAAGAAACTTCATAAGTTTATGTATAAGTAAGCGCGAAAAATGGAAAAAGTAACAATCCTGAACGAGGCCCCCCTCGCTTTTTGCTCATTTCTATCCTGATTCAGAAAAGAGAATAGAAAAGAAAGGCCATTAGGTTTCACCCACCTTTCCTCGAGTCAAAACAAACTCTGGTACCTGAATCAATTGCAAAAAAAAACAGGAAATTAAGCCAACTTCCTCCTAAGCACTCTGAGCGGTCCAAGCAAAATTGCTGGGGCGCGCTCTGACGCGTATTCGAGTAAACTGAGAAGAAGATAAATCACCCCATATACATAATTCGCTTTGTTTGTTTGTTTGTAAGTTTGTAAGTTTGTTTGTCTATCCGGAAATTCGGTTCGACTATGCGAGACGCGCTTTGTCCAGTCAAGGTGGGGATAGGTAGGGCATGGGACAAGAAATAAAAAGCACACTTGACCTATGGCAAGCCCCGCCCACAGTGGGCGGGGCACTCGCCGAAAGTTTGGGGTTCCGCAGAAATGTTCATAATTCGCTTCCGGAGCAGCTTAAAGATGGGGAAAAAGGGACTAAGGTTAGTAAGGAGTCGCCAGACTAACTGTGGCAGGTACACCCTAAATGGGCGGTGCTTCTCGCAAAATTCAGTAACCCGGTTCGCGAGAGTGTTTGGAAGTCGCAAAAAACTCAGTGTAGAATGTAAATATCCGGCGAATATAGGGCACGCTCAAAGTGTGTTGAGACCCGCCCAGTGGGCGGAGCTTGCCCTAAATCGCAGGGTATTCATTTTAAAAGTTTGTAGCTCGGTTCCAGAACACTCCAGATACCGGAAAAAAGTGGATTAAGTTCAGCAGAGGGTCGTCGGTTAAGATTGTGGGGCAAAAAAATTGTGGGCGGAGCCACAAAAAGGGTCTGTAAAACGGTTCCAGAGCACTCCGAAGACCGGAAAAAAAGTGGATTAAGGTCAGCAGAGGGTCGCCGATTGAGAAATGTGGGGTAGACATATTGTGGGCGGGCCAGCCCGAGGTGGGCGGAGCCAGACGAAAATTCTCTAAAACTGTCCCAGAGCACTTCAAAGACCGGAAAAAAACGTGGATTAAGGTCAGAGAGGGTCGCCGGTGAGGATTGTGGGGCACAAACATTGTGGGCGGGGCCTGCTCCGAGGTGGGCGGAGTCAGACGAAGAATCTGTAAAATAGCTCAAGAGTACTTCAGACACCGGAAAAAGTGGAGTACAGAACAAAAGGCGGATATCAGTTGAGTCTAGAAATATGTGAAAGAAAATACGCGCGGCGAAGCCGGCGCAGCCGGGCCGTATCAGAAGGAGGCCGCGCCGGCGTTAGCCGGCGAGCGATATTCGACTAAACCGAGAAGAAGATAAACAAAAGAGTAAATACGAACGAGAGCAAACCAGCCGAAATCAGCTGATCAAAGGCCGAAAGACCGGGGGAGGAATTCCGGGCAGGACCCACACCGCAAGGTGGTTGCAGGTGGTTTGATTGCGCGGATTCACGAAAGTAGTGTGTCTTTAAAGGGCCATAACTTCCTTAATAGCGGAGCTGTGGGAAAGAACGCAGTCGTATAGAGAAAGATTTGAGCTTTCCAAAACATACTGACATGTTCATAAAGGTCGCCAAATTTAGAGAAAATTTGCGTTGGGGAGTTTTTGGGGAGTTTTTTGGATAGTTTGCAGCGCGAGTTTTACAGGTTTGAACCAAGATATTTCCCTTGAACCTCAATAGTTTGGGAATCTGAAACTACTGTCGAGTTCTAGAAGATTTGCTCTTTCCAAAAACTACTTGAACGTTTTTTGAAGCTCCCGGGAGTCATGAGATAATTGCGTTGGGGATTATTTGGGGAACACTCCGAACTGTTCGAAAGTCCGTTTTCTGTGTACGGTTTCAAGCGAGCGTGTTCGAATAGCCAGAAATACATGTAGAACGTATCCTGTGGTGGAGCAGGAGCAGGATGTGGTTTGTTTAGCGCCAATCATGCTAACTTTGGATGCGCCGCGCATTGAGGTCCGCGCAGAGGTGATGGGATGGTGCAATTTGTGCGTAATGTCTGTCCACGCGAGCAAATGTGTCTATAGGGTTCAGGGAGGTCCATGGCGAGCCTGTGCACTTGTTTACAGTGTTTTCCGTTGCGTATGATGGAGCGTCCCTGTCGACGCCGCCAGATTCGTGCTCCGCCAATTGCTGATTCCGATAAAGGAGACCAACTGCTGGAAAACGTCTGATACGAACGATATGGTAGTCGTTTGTCGAAAAAAAAAACAGGTTGGCTCAGCGCCAAGCGCGATCGCGGACACGCCCCATCATCCGCAGCGAACCAGAGTATGAGTTGTACTGTTTAGTCACTTACGAGATGATGTCGACTTTTTATATTTCCAGTTATTTCAGATTAGTTTGATGAATGAAAGTTTTGTACTATTTTTTACATATCCGAGTTCCAAGCTTCGCTGTACAGGACTCAGCACACTGACGCTCGTTACTGGCTACCGCACTCATTACGACCCCCCCCCCTCTCCTGGCGGCCAAATACGACCCCCTGTTGGGGATTCCCCAACCAACGATGTGCCCTGGTTCGCGATCAGGGCATCGAATAACCGCCGTAACCCAACTTGTAGTTATAAATTCTTCAATAATATTTAGCGAGCGTAAGAGCTGAGTGAGGCTTCTTTGTGAACCATTAGCGCATAGAATGTGCCCTTAAAGACAGCTCCCGCGATAAAAGTGTCAAGGATAAGTTGCTGATCAATTATGAAACAGTAGCTGATAAGTAATTCCTCAATGAAGGAAAAAAGCAACAAGAGTCCTCAAGAACACCATAAACAAAATCGCTCCCTGACGGTCACACTCGCCGCTGAATCTACATACAGAATCCCGCAACACCGCCAAACCTAACTCCACATCATTGGACTGTCGGGTCGCGATCAATGGTTCCCACCTGCGGCCTTCCCCGCACTGGGTGATTCGGGTGTATGTCGGTATGGCGTGGCTGGCAGCCGTCATACAGTAACTGGGACGCTGCTGGCCGTAATTGCCACCTCGCTGAGCCTCTGTAGGCGTTCCTCGGACCGAGCAACTCGTCCACAAGCCACGTATCACATTGATTCGCATAATTGATTGACCTGCAATTGGCTAATGCCGTTTGGACTCCAAGAACTTTCGCACCGGGCGGAAAATAAATTGTGGGGGACGTGGTCACGTACTGGGTGGCATCTATTCCTACAGCATCCGCGCGGCACGTGTCGCGCGCGGCGCTTCTGGCATTTTGCCATCTTTGGTTATCCGCGCTTCTAATGGCGATTGGGCGCAAACCTCGCGCCGTTTGACATCATTTGAAGAGCAGTAAGTATCGTCGTCTCTGACGACGATCCCATCCCTCATCGTCGTCTCACAGTCTGAGACGACGATCCCTCATAGAGTCCGCCCCCTACCTGACGCGGGGTCAAGCCAGGTAGGGGTATCATTCGATCCTCGATTCGTCCACAAAGAGAGTACGTGGGTTAACCAGTTAATAAAGAGCTTATTTACATTTATTTGTTCTCGCTTTGTTGCAAAACTTTCCACTGAACCACCCAGCACAGTAAGCCTCTTTTGAGTTCCATACACCTCGCAAGTGCGATTTGAATGAGCAGGAAGAGGAAGCACTTGTAGATAGTATTGTGTAATAGGTAAATCATGCAGCAAGAGACATGCAGTGACACGAGGATACATCATACTATACAACTTACTACTGGATGCTATTCATGTATTACTATCCTTCTACCACAAATAAAAACTTTGCTAAAACTTCGCCTACAGCGGTTATCCGATGCCCTGATCAAGAGTGTGACATTGGTTTTTCAAACTCGTGCCCTTGGGAGCCACTAGACGCCAACTTTGCACCAACACTTTTCTTATCAAAAAGTGTGTGAACTGCGTTCGGTTGTTCGGTGAACTGACCACAAGTATGACATTCATTTTTAGATATGGCGCTATTTGGCCCCACCCTTCTTCACCAGCGTCGATGAGATCTTGCGCAATGGGGTCATGCCCTGATCACGAAAATGGCATTTATTTTTTGGTTTAGCGCTCTGCTAAGGCCGAGCCTGGGAGAAGAAGTGATTCCTTTCGGGCCGGGCTCAGCCTCAACACAGCGTAGATGGTCGTAGTATCCTCTATTAGCGCCGGCGCCAGGAATGAATTTCCCTTCGTAATCAGGATGTCAAATAACCACCTTAGTAAGTTTTAGCAATTTCGGTGATCGAGAGTATTTCGCGCTGGCGCCTGTGGCGCGGGGCCAGCTTGAGCGGATGTGACAATTATGTTCTTGAGGTCAAACTAGCCTCGGGAAAAGTTCCTAGCAAAATTGGTGATTTAAGGCATTTAAGCGCCTCTGAAGCGAGGTGGTGACGTCCGTTCCTCCAAGTGGTGCCACCGGGACCTGCTCGCTTTTGCGGGCTGAGCAGAACACGGACAAACCGACAGCAGGCGACAGGCCTTCGTGACGGGCCGGCTTACGAACACCCCATGTCACATCATTATGTTCAACTATGCCTTATGAATTTCGAGATAATGCTACGGCGTCCGCGGGAGCCGACGCGCACTCAAGGCCCGACGAGTGTGAAAAATATGCGAGGGTCCTCGTTGCAAGGACGGCATCGGGGGGCAACCAGGCTAGTCCGAAAGACGTGCAACTTGAAGGCTCGTATTGCGACGCTGAATGTAGGGACGCTGACTGGACGCTCGTATGAGTTAGCAGAAGCCCTAGAGCGTAGAAAGATCGACCTCTGTGCCGTGCAAGAGACGAGATGGGCTGGTTGCAAGTCGAAAGAGATAGGCCGCGGCTTCAAAGCTGTTCTTTGTGGTGCTCAAGCGCACGGAAACGATCAAGTATCTCGGATCAGCACTTGCAGTCTCAACTCAGAAGTGAGCGCACGAGTGAGTGCGACATGGTCTAAATGGCGATCCATGTCTGGGATCCTTTGCGACAAGAAAATGCCAGAGCGTTTCAAGTCAAAAGATGCAACTGTACTGTCCAATCCCGGACTGAACCGTTATAATGGTGTCGAGGATCCGGAGTGGCTGGCCCGCGACCAAAAGAAAAGTTGGAGGCTCACCTTTGGTCTGACGGAGATGAAAAGATCTCGCTGAAGACGCGGGAGTCACTGTCGATGACCGCAATTTGTAACGAATGAGCGAAGCAAGAAGTATGGTGGTCCCCCAACTTGGCTTATTAAGCAGAGAAATTGCGTGAAAAGTGCTTCAAATGGGTAAGAATGGGCACGTAATTCAGCGCATGAAAGAGCTGACACCGTCCTAACTGCTACTCGAATTCGAGGTGACGCAGGAAAGCGGCCCAAAAGGCTCCAAACACAGCCGCCCGGCCGCGGCTGCTTCGACAGCGAGCGTATTTTGCCATTACTGGACTTGAGAGACCGGGCGTCCCCACCCGTCGATCAGGCATCCAATCGGGAAAAGTGGCGTAGTTGTATCAAAAGAGCGGACCCCGCGATCGAGCGGGACAAACGCTGAAGAAGAAGAAGAAGAAGAAGAAGAAGAAGAAGAAGAAGAAGAAGAAGAAGAAGAAGAAGAAGAAGAAGAAGAAGAAGAAGAAGAAGAAGAAGAAGAAGAAGAAGAAGAAGAAGAAGAAGAAGAAGAAGAAGAAGAAGAAGAAGAAGAAGAGAAGAAGAAGAAGAAGAAGAAGAAGAAGAAGAAGAAGAAGAAGAAGAAGAAGAAGAAGAAGAAGAAGAAGAAGAAGAAGTTATATATAAAATAGAAGAAAGAGAATGAAGAAGAAGAAGAAAGATAGGAACAAGAAGAGAAGACAGAGAGAGAGAAGAAGAAGAAGAAGAAGAAGAAGAAGAAGAAGAAGAAGAAGAAGAAGAAGAAAAGAAGAAGAAGAAGAAGAAGAAGAAGAAGAAGAAGAAGAAGAAGAAGAAGAAGAAGAAGAAGAAGAAGAAGAAGAAGAAGAAGAAGAAGAAGAAGAAGAAGAAGAAGAAGAAGAAGAAGAAGAAGAAGAAGAAGAAGAAGAAGAAGAAGAAGAAGAAGAAGAAGAAGAAGAAGAAGAAAAAAAGAAGAAGAAGAAGAAGCTC
>MU952522.1:0-10019 GCA_036418165.1 Cooperia oncophora | reverse complement strand
CACTGACACCAGCTACAGGCTTGCAACAAGACTTATAAAAGTTGAACAAAGTTGATCACCGTATTTAAGGCTTTTTGCAGTGGAAACCTAATAGTTCTTGGATTAATGTGCTCTACAAAGGATAAAATCAACCGAAGTCGGCGCAGAATATCAGCAAAGACGCGCGCGGTCGCGAGCCTGTGAGACAGTCGTGATCGATCGATCGACCAATCGATTGGCACTTTTCGGCTATTTCACAGGAACAGGTTCTCTAGCGGCAGCGCAGGTTAAGTTAGAGACACATTTCGCGACGACTTTATAACCCGCTCCCAGTAGAGAGTAAGTCCACAGTCACACGTGGTTATCAATTTGTAAATCGAACGTGTATAGTAAGAACGCTAGAGACTTGCCACTAAAGTACAACAACATGCAGCTTCCTCATTCTAGTTCCACCTGTAAGATACAAGATGTTTAAAAAGGCTCCGGAATTTTTGATCTTTTTGAATCTTTTTAGTAGTAGAGTGCGACCTCAGGGGAGCAGCTTATCTATAGCGAAAGTGATCAAGCAATATGAGCAGTTTGAGGCGGGTACAGTTGATGACGTACGTCACAGTCAGTCGGGGCGCATCGAGAGGGATGGTGTTTTCACTAGTTTTTTTCTTGAATCGATTGAAACTGATCACCGTTGGTATAGCAAGGGAGTCGGTCGGATGAGCGCTCACTCCACCCCCTTCCCCCCAAGACACCGCCTCACTAAAACTAGAACATACCTCGTCAAAGAAAGACCGACGGTACGGTTGTCATGAAGGAGAAACCCGGTCAACTCCGGTCAGTCAATACGCCTCGTCCACTAACAAAAGAATTGTTAGAAAGCTTTTTTTGTGCGCATCATACTTCGTAGCCACGCTGCATACATATCCGTCATGACTATTGGTGCTACTGCATACTCCATCGCCCCTGGTCGTCTGGCCTCTTATCGTGCCGCTGGGCGTCTCTGCGTCTCTACTCACCTCATGCTCTTCCAATGCTGCAAATCACCCACACCCCATTTCGGGAATTTTAACCATCTATCATTCTAATTCTTTTGCTTACTCCTCTACCTCTAACTCAGTTATCGAGTACCAATTCATATTTTATCCGCAACATCCGACTAGCAAAAGCGGATTGTATCGCCAAACTGTAAAGCTATTTTGGTACCTAGGTAACGTTCTGTGACTAAATCTATTAGCACTACATTCCAGGATGCCGATCTTTTGAAGGAGCGCTATCGTATATCTCCTATCCCGGATATGGAGGGGTGGGGCTTCATTTCAGCGGCTGCAGCAGCGCTTTTGGTGAGAAGTGGCCGTTCTAAGGGAATTGTAATCACGTCTTCGTCCACCAAGAAGCAAGACGACACTTGCATCTAATGGAAACATCCCAGGAAAAACCTTACACCATGAGACTGTAGCCGCGCCCTCCCTATCCCCGGGATGTCGAGTGCAAAGCGCCGCGGCATCAGCTCATCGGGAACCCGAAGCGACAAAGTGCAAATGTTTCGAAACACCAGGGCGAAATGATATTAAACGGCTGTATAGCAAATAGCAATCATGATGATGAAACGGCTATTTCCTTAACGATGACGAACTATATAAAAACAATGTTTTATGAAGCCTTCATTGTTACGCAGTACGCAGTAATACATATGAGTAAGAGGGTGATTCAACACTAGTCCTTCAAATCTGACAACAGGGCAAGGACCCGTCTGGATAGGATCCTAATTGGAGAAAAACTGAAGATACATCAGATTTGGTAAAAGAACAAAGTTGCGGTCTGAATGCCTGCTGATTGGAGAAGGATATGCAAAAACAGTTAGCCAATTAGGAACGACTCATTCTTTATGGTGCTCTCGCATCCTACTGGTTTACTGTTTTTGGAAAACCAATCACACGCTACGTCGAAGAAAAGAAAAAAAGGGAATAAATTAACAGAAAACGATGGAATCTCATCTCAATATGTACAAGAGTTAATTCAGTACAACTGTTTCCATATGAGTATGAAGCTATTGTACGCAAAACGATCACGTGATGCGTAATGTGGAGCTTTACTATTTAGATAATCAAAGACACCACCCGCGACTATCTGACAAGTAGAGCTCTTCCGCAGATACAGTAGCCAGATCTGAGGTCGCAAAGACTTTGACACTTCGTCTCCTGAGAGTGCGGGACAAGGGCGCCAGAAATGCGTCACTTGTCCCTTCCGGGTTGAAGTACCCTAGACGCACCCACGAGGACGACTTCAACGAAAAAACCCTTGTTTAGGGCGGTCTCGACCGTTTCCTTCTTTCTTCACTATGAAGTCCTCAGGAGCCTACTATTTCGTTTCTCAAGCCCCTCCCTGCGGGTACAGTCGGTGACGGGGTCTTTAATCGTGAGGAACAAGCAGGATGATGCATAGGGTGGAAAATAACTATCGAGGGGGTCAAAAAATATTAGAAGGAAACTGAATGAGGGAGAAGGTATGGATATTGTGTTTTTATGACCCAACTGATCTATAGAATACTCATTCCCCTCCCACCCAACCTTTCCTCTTAGGCAGCACTGTGCCAGACGGCGGTAAGGAAAGTGGTCACATTACGAGTAAGAAAGCTGAGGCAAGGGGCCATATAAAAGGCTCTCTTTGCAGCCACTTGGCCTTTTCTGTATTAATTCAACTTAGTGTAGAGTCGCCAGGTCGTCACTTCCCATAGTAATGAGTTTTTTTGCATTCAATTTTCAGTTACCCTTTGGGATTTTAATGGAGTTTGTTTTTTCACGGTCCCTCGTATTCGCTCAAGTCACGGCAAAAAAAGCAATGCATTAGAATATTACTGCATCTGCATGCGAGCAACGCTAAATAGCGAATGGCTAGAGAAATAGAAACCATAAAAAAACGATCACAATTTTGAAAAGAAATAACTTTAGTCGCAGTAGCCGAGAGCACACTAGGCATCCAGTGACGTCCATCTGAGGAAAAATAGCCTCAAAAGACATGATAAGCAAAATTTTGAAGTCCGCAAGATATCAGGAAGCCCGTGGACTAAGGACAAAATCCTTATCCCTACATCTTAATCGTTTCTACGCACATTCCAGCCGAATTCCGTCCAACATAAGGAAACAAGCGGGCGTGGAAATGATACTAGTAGCATTTCAAGGTTTTCGAAAACACCTTGTGCAAAATTGGGATCACCGTAATCCGACGAGCTTTGCATAAAACGGCCCGCTATCCTGGAGGAGTAGCTTCAAAAGGGATTTTTTTTGTACCTCACAAAGGAAGGTGAGGCATTGTTCACAGTCTGCGGCCCCAGCGTTTCTCTACAAAGAAACGCTTCGGTGCAAAGCTTTCGATATGTATCGATTGGCGGTTGGCGAGAGTCCGCCGGTGGGCGGCCGAAGGGTTTGGTGATACGAATCGACGGGCGCCGAAGCGCGGCGTTTTTCGCCTTCGCGAAACGCTTAGCTCAACCACCCCCGCGTTTTTCCCCAGCGAAATCGATATGCATCTATTGCTTTTCGCCTAACCGCCGAACCGGCGGTTTGGCGGCTGGTGGCGATTCTCCGATCAATCTGTATTCTTTGCTTTTCGTCCAACCGCCGTTTCGTCAGGGTCGCAGACAGTGAACAATGCCTAAGAAGCAGTAGCATTGGAGAAAACAGCTCGTGGTACTAAGGTACTCTTTTCCAGTATAAGTAATCATTCACAGCAGATCCTGCCGTTAGGGAAAGGGAAATTTTTACAAAGTACGACCCTACCAATCAGAAGTTGCTACTCCGATACGACCCCTTCTCCTATCTGAACCTACCATCTTCCCAAATTTTCCTACACTTCTAGCGCACAGCTTCGCGTTTTTTTGTCCCAAAAGTTCTCCAGTTCCCTTCCCCCCCCCCCCCTTCCCAAAGAAAAAAAGGTTATATGGGGGGAGGTACCTATAACGCACCTAGATCAGGAAAAATTCGAGGAAGATGAAACAATCCGAAACATTCACGCCAAGCAAAAACATCCCCCTCCACGCGACTAAATACGACCTCCTGTGCCTGGCATGAAGCCCTGGGTAACTCGTGCCTGCTACCATACATAAACATTAAGCTGTGCATGAGACCTTATTCCGTCTAGAGAAAAAAAGCTCGAGAATGGTTCACCACGGGCAGGATGACTCATCATCAACCAAGGTCTTGAACGACATTTTACGGATTAGGGAACATTACGAAAAGACTAACGTTGAAAACAGCCAACAATTACCAACAACAACAGTAGTTGTACAGCTCTAAAAGCACAAAAAAAGCGTACCTGATCAGCATTCAAAATTTCCGCCACTGTCTTCTTTTCGGGTGCCTTGTAATGAAGATCGGGATCTTCGTCTAGGTTCTCCTCGGTGTATTCCGACATCACTGAGGAAAGGCTGAAAAACTCCAAAAAAAATCTATATGTATCACTACAATACAGTACAATTAACGTCCGTATAATGCGAAAAATTCAGCGACACTCCGAACGATGAAAGCACAACTGATTACGACAATCAATAAATAGCTCCGAACAAGGTAAAACGCTCTGACTAACAAGCCGGAACATATATAGACAAACTGGGCGAAGAAACTCATTACTTTGCGAGTCCAATGAACCCGTAAGGGGCGGGACCGTATGTGAGTAAGGAAGAGAACCATATTGTCAGGTGTTTGTGGGTGAAAATGAGTCGCGCCAGCGAACAAGTGACATGGTATTTGAGGTGACAAAACTGCGAAAACGACGAGACCAGCGTCTTGCACTGCACGACAATATGATGGCGGACGAGACGAGATGGGGTAGCGAAGAGGCATATTGACTCGCCATGAAACACTGACGACCGAAAAACTACGGAAATTAACATGGGCAAGGTTGGTTAGTACGTAGACTTGCAAACTGATATGCAAAAAGAAAAAAAGTATTTTTGAAAAAAACGTGTTCAGGGAAAACTTTAGAGCTCCAACCTCTTCCTCATGCCAAGAGGAGGGTTTAGCGCCACAAGGCGGTTCAACAAAATGATGACCTCATTAGTAATGCATAGAGGAGGGGAAACGAGTGGGACTGGGACGTTTCACGGGCTAAATAGAATCTGTTGCGCCAGGGATGACGCAAAACGGTTCTTCTAGTAAGAAGTGGTCGAGAAATTTCAAAATTCTCTTACTTTATCGTAACAAGTGGATGGCCTGGTGCTAACGTAATATAACGGGTCATTTTGGTTATGCGTGTCAGAAAGCTGACCATATTTTGAAGTCCTATAACCCTATTGCAAAGCTAGTAAGCAGTAAGACTTTGCACTACTTTACCTTTTGCCCCCCAACTCCTTCGAATTTCCAGGCCAGATTTGACTAGTCCCTTATCCTTCGGCTGAAGTTCTGCCTACGGGAATAGTTTAGCGTCCTGAACGCAAGTATCACATCCGCTCACGACAAAAAGACCTGACGAAATGGAGATTTGACGAAGAGGATTAGATATGTATCCATCTACTTCCGCGATTCTGCAACTCGTCAATTCTGCACACCTTCCATTCCTCAACTCTCCAGATCGATACGTATCCAATCCCTTCCGTCAATTCGTCAATTCTTCACTATCGCAAGGGGGAGACGGACAAGACAATCGTAATTTATGACGTCTAGCGCGCGGCGTATGGGGCCGCGATGCGCGACAAATTCATTATATAAATCAGTTTTTCAATTGGACCAGGTGAAACTCACATGAATTCTAGCGGAGATGAATGCGTGACTTACGATAACAAATTTCCAAGTCCCTGTAAGCACTTCAAACTCGCAAAACACAGATAGCGGCAGGGACAACTTGTCCGTGCGGTAGTCGCCGCCACGCCCACCCAGCGGTATATTACAGTCCTGTCAGGTATACGTCGCAAGTGTGAACGCGACTTTACACAAATTTGGGTTCAACATCTACTCATTGTACTAATCAATGTTCTACCCCACCCCCTCCCCGCGTATTAGGCCCCTTCCATCGCATCGGCTTCTGTAACTGGGGAATGGATAACATGTAGTTTTGCTAATGCTGACTTTTGGGGCACAATATTATAGTGTACGTTAAAAAGTAAATGAGTAGGAATTCATGAAAGGAATAGTGCAACTGACAGATGAGCAGAGTTTGACGGAACACGACAAAGAGTTGTAAAATGTTGGGACATGGGTTATATGTCTCAACAACTGGCAGAAATAATGAATCTGTGGCAAATATCGAAGCATCTCATGGTCCAATAGAGTTGTACTGGTCCCAAAGTGGTGGTGAAAGAGAGCAGAACATTTCCTGGACACCTAAGAATACACTGAATGACTGTGCACGGAAATGACGACGCCGCAACTGTGATAGGACCAGGCGATAAAGGTCGAAAACGATGACTCATCATCAATGATGTTCCACGAATTGGCTCACTGGTATTTTGAAATCTAGCTTCCTGGGGAGAAATTAGTAACCAGTAGCCACACGTACTGAGTAATACCGATCTGAACCCATCGCCCTGCCTGCCGGCTCCGACGCATAATTATCCGGACAAAGGCGTCGGCAGCCTAGTGATAGCCGCCTGGCCAGGGAAATTTTACGGCGCTTTGTTCTTCTCTCGCATCGTTGGGTAACCTCAGAAAAAAATGGGGGTGGGAGGGGGGTGGAAAATGATCAATATGGAAGCCATAATCTCCTCGTCGCCGGTATGGTAGCAAACAGAAAACTGTGCACGCGGTCGTTACTCGCGCATACGACCGGCAATCATGAATCTTACTGCCACAACTCATTTACCAGTAGCTTATCCTTACTAGTGTATTGCGCACAAGCATGTGATCTCTGATAAACTGTGCCAACAAGGAGACCGCTTTTCCTAACACGTTGAGAATTTTGCAGCCATTATTCGCTTCCTGTCCTTAGAAAAAGAGAGCTTTCATGAGAAATCGTGCAAATTGAAGGACTGAAGGTACTTCGAAACCACTCGGAAGACCGACCAAGCCTGCTCGTCTGCGTCCTCTCAGCGAGGTGAGCATCCTTCCCTCAAGCCCATCTAAGTGACCGCCTCGTGTGGGTCGTGCCGTCTTTCTTCCTCCTCCGCCAAGACTGCGTTCACACTTTGCGTCGGGGTTTTGAGCGCAAGGCAGCGTTTTGGGCGACTACAAAAGTATAGATATGGATCAAGCGTTCAGCGTACGCCGGCGTTTTCGCGAGCAATTAAAGGTTTTGACGGACCGTCGCTGAAAAACGCTGGGCGTACGCTCAAACCAGCTTTAAATCCCCGATCTCCCAAAATAGTTCTTCCTAGTCGATACAAACCTGGCGTACGCTCGAAGCGATCAAAGCGATGCCTCACCTTAAAAACGCTGCCGCGAACTATGAACGCCACTCAACTAACGACGTAGAAAACGGCTGATGATAGAGCCTAGTGTATAATAAAATAACAATTAAGATAACACAGCTGCTACTTCTACAAAACCTTATGTAGCGTTGATGTGAGGTAACCACACAAGTAACAACACAAACGGGCGCTAAGGTAATTAGAGGGGACCACTCGGGTGTACCCGTGTGTCTCAACCTAATCAAGGCTCATGCTCAGTAGAGATTGAGATTTCCCCGTGACAAGTGTTCCTCGGTGACTCTATTCGTCTGCACTCTATGCCTAAGCCACGGTTATGGAAAAAGACACAACATGCAGATGAGTGAAATGACGAGACCACTACGACCCCTTACAAATTACCTCCTCGAATATGACCCACTCTCGCAACCTACAACATACCGTCCTACGAAAGTTTTGCTGTTCGGAACAATCCTAGCATGCATAACGGTGTGTTCCTTAGGGGGACCAAGGTAACCTGGGGGGGGGGCACGCTGTGGCGTGACTGTTTTTCCGGGTCCTTCACCTGGATAGCAACTCCTTCCTTTTCAAGGCTCAGACATAGATAGCGATAGATGACCACGAGAGGCGCAGCGTAGTCCGGTTGACCGCCACCCCTCTCCCCAATAATCTTATCTTATCGCCTCTCAGGGGGAAAGTAGTCGGACACCACTGCGAGATACTTTACCCGAATCATTATCGATGGAGTCACTCGCGGCCACACATGGTGAAGCCTTGGAAATGTGTTGAAGACGGAATAAGCAGAAAAAACCATTGGACTCTACAGTCCGTATAACTGTGGAGCGAGCTTCATGGGGCGCGCGCGGTCGCAACGCGTACTGGAACGACTGTCGGCGGCGATGATGTATAAACAGACTACCACCAATATTCGCATTTTCCACTGTCGTTTCCTATTCATAGTCACTGCCTCTAACAACCGCGCTATCATGAACGCATCCCTACAATACTGCTTGCGAAATAAAATCAGAATGAATGAATGTAAAGGCAAAATTCAGCAAATTTGCTGATTACAAGGGCCAATTCAACAAGACGGTCATCAAAACGTAATCACACAACTAATAAATGTCCCTGTTCATACCTGAAAGGTGATGATTATGAAATATTACAGGTTAGGTGGAACAGCCGAGTAGTTGCTTAGTCACGACTGCAAGTGCAGGTAATGAGGTCCAGTGGAAAGTTTGTGCTAACTGATTTATCAGTGAATAGATAAGCAGAAGAATAATAATCACATCTGATCTGCGAAACCAAACTGCATAATCTATTAGATTTCTAGTGAACGTCTGATTCTAGTGAAGAGAAAAGCAGAAGGAACTGACGAAAATGCCCTAAATAGGACCCTCCTTCTTGCAGTCGACTTTGGGAAGTGCGGCGAAGAAGCACTGAGCGAGCAGAGCAAAAACAGACGAAGAAGACATAAGAGCACACAGACTAAATAGTTGGGAACAACCATACAGTAACTGCGAAAACAATATGGGTGGTCGCTCGTTTCATGGGTGGTCGCTCATTTCAAAGGGCGGAGACGAACATACGTGGTAAAGCCTCCGTTGCCTTCTGCAATTGCAGACCGGGCAACAGGGCAAGGAACAATTCCGACCCATCATTTAATCGCGGAATGTGCCTTCAAAGGTACAAATTTGTTCTTCGTACAGTTTCCTTGCATGGTATTAAGGCACAGGTGTGTCACGAGAAACTAGGTCTAGCCAAAAGGACAAGTCATTTAGTTGATTTTCATGGGGATAGACGGATGAGGAGCAGTCTCCTTAAAAGGACATACTGATAATGAAGCTAAAACAGAAGCTAGAAGCTTAAGATTTCCAATGCAAAATAGTGGATGAGAAATCCGATTTAATTCTCGTCATCAGGTCCTGGAAGAAGATTTCTCACTAGATATAAGATTCCGACCATTTTTCAAACGTCAGATCAATAAAATTCCATCGGCAACATGCCAGACAGCAGATTGCTCTCATCTATCATGCGTTCACAAGAAATTTAATAGATTTTGCAGTCAGATATGACTGATGTTCTTCCGTTACATCAACACAAGAGTGATGTTCTTGTCACGGCCCTAGGCCGAAACGTTAGATCCCAAAATGTCAGGTATAGGTTAGGAACGTTCGAATCACCATAGGAGACTGAACCACCTTCCGATTTTTGAAGTCTTTGCCTTTCGAAGCTGACAATGATTATGAAGACACTATTGTGCTGGTAGCCTTGAAGGCATGAGGCACGATAATTTAGCACTCGGTCTAAAATGATAGCAGCGTGCTATATAGTGGGAAAATGGCGCGAAAGAGGAAATGAAAATGTCAAAAACCTACAAAAAGCCTTTCGTTCTACACGACTCAGAAAGCAATTTCGGACGAGTTTCTCCGTTAGTATCGTGCCACTAACCGCTACGGTGCATACAGCTGCATGTATTTACCCATATTTCCATACAGCACAACAGTCGCTTTATATCAATTTCTACACTTCTCAATGTACTTCGCAAATGAAGCGATACGAGCATCAGTATCGGCTTGCAGCATGCTATGGTGCCATAGGAGTACCTTCCTTGGAAAAGGTGCCGCGCAGCGCCTGCTAAGGGGCGCCGAAATCTGTACTGCGAGGCGTATTAATCCTACACGACCTGGGGATTCATCGTGCCAACTGCCTT
>MU952516.1:0-10914 GCA_036418165.1 Cooperia oncophora | reverse complement strand
ACCTTTTTCTTGAAGATCCTCATCGGTGGTCTTACACACCATCTCGAAAAATGGTCCTGTCATAGGCACTATCATAAACGCGCCGATCGGAAAGTATTGGCGATAAGCTTCTTTGAGCTGAAAGGATTCGGAGTTCAGGAGGTTAGGTTAGTTTGAGGAAGCATTTAGAAGCTGGATATGTAAGCTTACTTACTTGATCAAGAGTGTATGGCATTTTCCTGTCACCTACTTCTTCTTTGAGATAACCGTAGAACTCTTCCAGGAGCTGTTCCCAATGTTCCTTGCCGATCCTTGCCGCTGAGACATGCACAAAGTACCCGCACAAGATCGGTTGCTGCACAACCGAAATGTGCTGTCTGAGTTGAGTTTTGGTTCATTGTAATAAAGATACACTCAGTTCTACGTTTGCCTTGGAAGCGTCATACATAGATGTTACCTGGTAGTCCACAACAGCAGCCATGCTAAGATTAGATCCATTTTGCCTCCACAAAACATTCATGGACCATAAATCACCGTGACATAAGACATTTTCCATTCCTGGAAATGAATATCTTGTCTGGAGAAAGAGAAAAAGCGTGGCAAATCGCTTTTCCTTGCATGCACTGCCCAGGCACCAAAACTACACGTAGAGCTCTATCCTTTGGCGCCTTACTCAGACATTAATTGGATTCCCCTCTAACGCAGGGGTGTGTTCCTTCTGGTCGCAGTGAATCTTACACAATCTTCTGTAGCAAGCTTTCTGTAGATGGGTCAGCGGGATCACGTTGGTGGGTTTTTCAAAAAAAACCAACAAACATTTGTCAAACAGACTTTTTATTTGCCTCCTTTTGATACACGGCGCTAGGATTACCTCTAGCATGTACGCCAATAGGTTAACCTTCCGGTGAACACCTGGAACTGCGAAATCATGCCTGGTCAGCCCATTATATCAGCCTCAGCGCGATTGTAAAGTGCACACTAGAAAAAATAGCACTAAAGTCAGCATCAAAACACCTGATTTGGCGTCTAAATATTCTAAACATAGGCGTGGAATAAGGTTGCCGGTAATCTTCTGCAATGTTGTTTTATTTGAATGCTACATCTCATCTCCTTGAATATATCCGCCAACATCTTCACCACCGTACCTTTCACCTTCACCCATTTTCTCCGTTCTACGCCCCCCCCCCCCGGAACCCATTCAAATACCTTCACCTATTCAATACAATTTTTTGAGGTATTAATGCCTCATTTCTCCTGTCTTTTTCCATTCCTTGCTTTTCTGTCGTCTTTATTCTGTTGGAATACATATGCGAATTTTTCGGTTCCACCCTACAGCGAAACACGTAAGGCTGCGTTTATACTTTGCGGCAGCGTAGCGTAGCGCTTCCAGCGTACGCCAGCGGCAGTGCCGGGGAGAGGATGCATATCGATCTAGCGTTCCCAGCGTCACCAGCGTAACGCTAGCGTACGCTAGCGTACGCCAGCGTTTCTCCAGCGTTTCACCAGCGTTTTGCTAGCGTTTGCAGCGGCAGGGGAGTAGAGACTATGGGAGAGCTGGAGGGTACAAAACACATCGAGATTGCGCGTCTCTCACTTGCCTCAGTCTTTACAATACACATCGATTCCGCGTCTCTGACGGCCACAAACGCTGGAGAAACGCTGGCGTACGCTAGCGTTACGCTGTATGAGGACTGCCGAACGAGGTGTATGTCTCTAGAGATTCGTGTCACAGACGGCTGGGAACGCTAGATCGATATGCATCCTCTCCCCGGCACTGCCGCTGGCGTACGCTGGAAGCGCTACGCTACGCTGCCGCAAAGTATAAACGCAGCCTAAACAGTGATAGAGATTCGTACACGCCGATTCGCTAGCGCTTCTGCGCGTTATTCCTGTATGAGTAGCAAAACAAGCTTGTTTTGCGAAACAGCCTATCGTAAGCTCTAGGTATGTTGTGGAAAAATGCCCAGTTTAGAAAAAAAAAATCAAGAACCACACGTTCCCCAGAAAGGTCACGCGCCAGACAAATTGAGGGTCTGAAATTTTCTATAAATACCTAGTCACACAGTAGGAGAACTATGTATTATTGTGTGAGCGAGGATTTGTCGAGTTTAATTTGAATTCGCCTGCCTACAGTATACGAAACGCGTCTCAGGCAACAACACGTTAGATCTGGCAATAAGGTTTCATTTAGCGCCTACATGACTCTACGTGCAATTCCGTTAGCCCTGGAAAAGCATTCTTTCAAGAAGATTCGCGACGTGCTGTGGTACGAAGGATATCTTCGTTAATGAAATGCCTGGGCGTCTTCCAAGTAGCAAATGAAGCTCCAAGTACCTGAGCAATCGTCTGTATCAACTCACCAAGCTCCTGGCTCATATTGTCCACCCAGTCCAGGTTAACCATATCCGGCAAAATCGCCTTCAAACGCTCGCCCTTCTCCGCAAACCTTCCATCGTCGAATGAAGAGAACAACTTCATTATTTGTTCTATGGTCTAAAGAGTATCAAAAAATGAAGCAGCTAATTTTTCCATTTTCGAGCCCGATTGTTCAAGCCTATTCCGTACCTCCTTCTGGAATATCGCTCCAAAAAGTGTTTTGAAGGGAGATATGTATTCATTTCTTTCCTCCAAAGGCATTTCGAGGGAACTTGCCTCCATCACAGCTTTTGTCGTAGAATCTTAAAAAGGTCGTATCCATTCGTCGTAAGAGTCTATAGGTGAGACTTTTTATCTTTGCCAGTAAAGGATCGGATCTGAGCTGCCGTTTATTCCACTCACGAGCATTCTCATCACCTACTCAGCAGCTAACCTGCTTTAAATCCTTTGGTGTAACGTTTTCGTATATATGAACAACTTTCAGGTCCTCAAGGTACTCCATGATTATGTACCCTTTGACTGGGTTCCATTCTGTGAACATCTTCGTGCAGTAAATCTGAAGAATCAATAATTCAGAGGATTGTATTGTATCACATGAAACTTGAATGTTGGCCTGCTTTCACTTAACGTTTGCCTACTTTATCAGAAGAATCAGAGCTATGAGCTTTAGTGAGACCCCAGACGGATTCGAATCCGCATCTTCCGCTCCATTACGCCACCAGAGCCATTCCTGCCGTTGCTCGATAGCGTAGTGGATAACGCAATCGGGCAGCTGAAGATGCGGAGTTCGAGCTCTGTATAGGGTCTCATTTTTGCCCATAACTCAGCGCTCTGGTGATAACTCTCTGAGCACTAACATTTTTTTACTAGGGTGAGTAATATTGACATATGTACCTACAGCGGGGCTAAGAAAAGACACTTTTCTTCCTCGACTTTCAAGGCGATATAAGTTACACTTTATTGAATTCTGATTGGACATTTCCACCACCATATTCAACAGCACATTGTACACTATCATGACTCCGCCACAGCCTTCTGGACGAGCGCCATCGAGAGATTCTGGCGCGACCGTGATTCGGTGCCTGAGTTCAGCGAGATAGTTGATTTCTCCGCCACTGTAGACCACCCTGTTGAGCTCCGCCCGAACCCGGTAATCGAAGGGGTTTAGGTCAGGTGACACACTTAGATATTCCGTCTTCTTCAGGTACTCAACGCCCTTCCATTCCAAGTAGGCGAAAGTTTTCCAACGCCCTTCGATTCCATGTGGTGGCACCCAATGCTGTAGCAGTACGGAGCACGAAAGAAAATATCAGGTCTTTCCATTCCTAGTACGTCCGGTCCATACCATCAACCCGCGCCTTGGCGACTGTGGTGAGATGATGTCCTAGACCGTAGCGACGTTGTCGGAGCTGCTCGATGTTGGAGGTCTTCCAGATCAAGAGTGCCGGTCTCCAGGTAGCTGTCCATGGGTGACTCCATACAAGAAGTTTCGCAGCTGTTTGGAGGTGACGTGAATTCCATAGGCCTTCTCCAGTCCACTTGCGAGATGACTTCATATTTTGGTGTACATGAAGGTGATGGGCGAGAGCCTGCTCCTGCTTATCGAGGAACATCTTGGGTATCTTCCGCCCTGGTACTCGTATCCACGTCTTCTGTCTGGGCTGCGAAAACTTTGCTGATATGTGACTCGGCTGAAGTGTCTTTTTTGGCTCCCCTCCTGTATGTAGGAACAACCGAATCATAGAACTCTCCAATGTAGCAGTAAAATTTATGACCGAAAAATTTTGCGAACCTTTGGAATATGTATCTTCTCCTTGGGAACTTTCTTCAAATGGGTATAGGTCCTCACTTCGGCATTGTGACACTGAAACAGTTCAAAAGTGTTATCAAAGGCTGTCACGATTATGGGCAATTACGTCAAGCAGCTCAGTTGACAGTAGTACAGTACTCGCCTTATTTGCTCCAAAAACGACGAAAAAAAATGCAAACTCGCACCTCCTTTGCTTTTTTCGCTGTGGCCGTGTTTCCTATGAGCTTTTATCCATGGAGCTCTTTACACAGTTAGAATCACCTCCTCACACTTTATACGTCAATACCTTTCAAATTGTGAATGACCAGACTCTATTGTCCTCCCCAGTTAGTGGCGCGGCAGAACTGCTGCTTCTGTTTAACACGTTGACGACGAGCCATTTCCCCATGACTTGCGCGTGGGACGGCACATTTTTCTTCTTTGAAACTTAGTAATTTCCGGGTAAAGGAATGACTACGATCGAAACGCATCAAGAAATGCAAGAGACGAGCATAGGAATTCCGAATCTTTGACACAGTTTAGCTTTTATTGCTTCAGTATTCCAAAATCAGGCCATTTTTTCCAAATTCTTCCTCTGGAGGCAGATTTGACTGAAAATTTGTTTCCCGGGGTAGTTTGACCTCCTAAAGACCAATATCGCATCCCCTTGGCCCGCAAATGTTTGTTCTTGAACTAATTTCATGAAAAGAAAATAAAACAATCGCGCAGATTTTAATTTACATAATAACTCATTGGGTTACGGTGACAGCACTGGGTGAAACCGTCCCCCAAGACAAATTAGCTGTCGTTCACCATTGACGGAAACCGTCATCAAGGCGTCAAGTGGATATGATATTCTTGTTCAGGGGTCGAACTAGCCTAGGAGACATGTTTTCAGCGAATTCGATGATCTAGGACATTTTGGCGCCGGCGCCTGTGGCACGGGCGCCAGGCGGTTTTCGTGGCAAACGATTGTGATATTCGTGTTCACGGGGTCAAGCTGCCCCAGGAGACAAGTTTTCAGCGAATTTGGTGATTTATGGTATTTTGGCGCCGGCGCCTGTGGCGCGGGCGCCAGGCAGTTCGTGCCAAGCGACTGTGGTACCACTTCAGAGGGACAAGCTACCCCCAGGGATAAGTTTCCAGCAAACTTGGCTGTTCGTACATCTTTATTATTAGAACAATACAGTGGCAGACACCATTGTCTGCCATCGTTGTCAGCGTGTTAATGATCAGAATCAGGGCACATCCTCTGGAGAAACTTTTGCAAATGCGACCGCTTCTTGTAAAATATGTAATTGCGACCGCTTCTTATAAAATTAAAATTACTTCACCACGATCAGGTACTACCCATTTTCTAGTACCTATCCTACCACCCAGCTTCCTATATACTTCGTACCAATTTCTCCTGGTTCCTTCCTTCAACGACCTGATACAACTCCCCCCCCCCTTGCTGGAGACCCCCAGCTTCCACTTGTAACTTGCTCCGGGTGACTCGATAGGGGATGCATATTAGACGATATAGACAAAACAAGGTTTTCGCCGGTAACTCCATATGTGAAGAAAAAAAGCCTAAAAAAACGCTGCGCTAACGCCCTAGAGTAGCATTCTATTCCGCGATCCGCCAGTTTTATGTGCCCATTAACCATCTTCAACTACTATGCCGCTGATCCGCCGACAGGGGGCTGATTCTCGCCCTGCTGTAAAGAGCTCGACCGTAGCAAGTGACGATTTAATGCTTTTATCGCTGCAGCTTCGTTTTTCACTGAACGGCGGGCCTTAAAGGCGAAGTCGGAGGCAAATTCACTGGAAAGAAGGAGGCGTCACTAAACCTACATTGCGCTTTAGCGCCCCTCTCTTACTATTTTTTGCCGCGAAACTGGTACAAGGTTGTTCGTCGCGGACCACGTACACTGCACCACATTTTTATCTTCTTAGCAGTTCTGGCGGAACCGTGACGCTTTAGCGTCCCCGATCGTAAGATCCTGCCTGCGCTGCTATTAGTCGCCCTGGATTCGGTCTATTTGCTACGTTTTATTTTGCTATGTGTGATTCGCGAACAATGTATGTGACGGAGCTGGTTGTTAGAAGCACGTGACAATTCAGTTTAAAGAAACCAATTTAGGCGTCACATTATTGTTCCCCGCCACGTCGTCCGCCCATATATTAGGTCATCCCATTCAAAGTGGCCGATGGTTTTTTTGAATAAACAAAGAGGAGAATAGATAGAAAAGTGATATTTTAGCTTTAGGATGAGTAAATCCCTCCTTCACCCCCACCACGACGTGTGTTCCCGTCCTTCCCCCGTGCGCCCGAAGGGCCTTTGGACCTCTGGTAACCGTCCGATTTTTTCTGAGTAACATTACTGTCTGTTGCGCCGAATTTCTGCTAAATGACAAAAACAGTGTGTACGCGGTTCCTGCGCCGTCGAAGAGTAACTGCTCTATGCCTGAAGGTAGAAGCAGTTGTAATCGCATGGTTGTATGACGGGCGGAATGGGACGATTGAACTGCAGGTCTCCGGTGTTGGTTTGTGGGTGCCGCCAGCACTGATGCGGTACAATGATCAGTTACTCGGGGTCTGGCACTATGACGAGCAACGGTGGCCTTCTTGTAGTTGTGTGGTACCATCCATTTGTCGATCTGAATGCCGAGGAACAGGCAATATGCACCGACAGTGACGGATTTGTCTGTAGAGCCGCTTGAAAGCCACAGTGTGGGAATCCTTTGCTATGATGATCATCCACTTGCGCCCACGTAACTCTTCATGGTAGAACTCGGGCGGCTTCTCATCTGCATTCATAGAAAATTGACGATTGTGAGTTTCGACTCGAGGTCCGAGACCACCCATATTTCATCTAGGGCCGGGGTGCGTTTTCACAGTTGTGAGTGACATCTCATGCTGAGAATATTACTGCTAGAGATATAGAATTGGTACTGCGTTCGTCTTCTATAAGAAAATTGGGTACCCATGCGCACACCCCCTTGACGCATGGGCGGTTAGTTTATGGGGGTCATGCGAACACTCAGTAATTTGCAGTAGGGGATGTCCGTCCTCGGGCCCGCGGGGAAGACCGAAAGTAGCGCTCGTCGTGCTCGTATTCACGCGCCTGACTTTCATCCACCCGTTGTTTTCTTGCGCGAGTGATGACTGATTATGGACCATCCACACAACAATCTCTTTTTCCTTCTTCCTTGTACGTGGGCTCCTGAAGCGCAATATGCTTTTTCGTGTCGGCACGCCGCGTCTTTCGATGAACAGTCCCTTACACCGTTAACACGACCAACTTATGGCCCGGCGCAAGTGTGCAAAATTTGACGGCAGCGCCTTTCCTCCTTTGATTGACGTCTGATTTGAAAAACTCTGGTGCGGTATTTTCACCAACTCAGGCTTCTATTTCAATCTCGGAACTTCTTCTGGGCTAGGTTCGCCAAATTTCACAGATACACAGCTTAAGGTACTAGCTTCCAAATGGTATAGTAGCCCGCTGCTCTATCCCCTTTGCTTTTCTGCCATTCCTCTATATGTAGCGGCACGTTTGAATGGGATGACCTAATATTTGCACCTTTCTGAGTGGGTTGGCTTGATAGCTCTGTGGATAAAATTTTTTTCATTAAACTGTGAATTACATACTTGGAACTACTTGCGCTTTCTAAGTGGGTTGACCTGATAGTTCTGTGGATACACACCCTGCTCAATTTAAATACAAATCCACGTTGTAGTGACCTGTGTATCTGGATATAATCCGGTATGATCGCGCCCTCGCGCCTTCGCCTCGAGCGCTCCGAAAGCCTCTCAAGAGAAGAAGCGTTCTCTACTTCTCAAGCGCCATTTTTGTAAATTACGAGTACTTCTCAATAAGCACGCCGCAGTTCCATGTCCTGAGGATTGCTAATGTTAGTTTTGTTTCATCCTTAATTCAGATAGTTTATATGTCATTGCCAAGCATTCCTACCTAGATAATCAGTGTTCATGTCGTGATCTAGTTCAATCATAACTAGACGGAACACAACATTCAAGAATGTTGTTTGACAAGACCAATTGCGAACATCAGAGAACTCATGGAGCCGCAAAGAAGGCCGCCCGTTATGAGTCTATGGGATAGTTGTTGGCGCACTTATTAATCAGCACACTTTCACACACTTGTCGCGTGCGACTCAACAACCTTTCAAAAACCCCTTACACTAGAGTGAAGAAGGTACAGCTTTGGTGGGCTTACTTTTTTCTGCATCATTTCGAAGTTTGCCATGAACTGTGGATCACTGAAGATACTTTCCATGTTGTGTTTTTCGCTCATCTCAGCTGTGGCTTTTTGCATGGCTAACTGGGTGAGAATCTGAAAACGGCATTTTACCGTGAAAGCAAATGATATAAAAAAAAGGTGGCAGATGAATCAGCCGAGAGGGTACGTAACTTCATCTTTTTGGGGCCGTTGTTATCCCTCATGATCAAGCGGCCGTTTTCTCGCGTTCTTTGTGTCTGATACATTGCTACTGTCATTGCCCCTCTACCTTCGCTACGCTAAAACACAGACAGGAAGGGCTCGACTCCCTCCCCCACCACCACAGTGGCTCCTTCGCTCCACTACAGTACCAACGTTTTGGCAGCGGGGGATGTAGCGAGCAGTACCGCTGACGGTACAACTCCTGTGTTGATGATTCTCTTCATACTCCGGCTTCAATAAGTAATACCCTAATCATCCCAAGAAATATTAGCGGATCCTTAGCCCTAACCAGAGAAGGTCGCCAGCTTACCACGGAACTTTGAATGGAGACCTGGGTGGATCGATAGAGTCTATAAGGCTATTAACAAATATAGATAGCAAAACTGCAACGTGCATTCCACAAGCAACTTATGAGCAGGTAAAGTTTGTAATGGTGCAGTAGGGTGGAGGCTTGGTGGTGAGCTGTGAAGCATAAGCGAGGAATCGAGTCGTGGTGAGTTCAGTTTGAGGTCTTCTCGCTTCACGGGCCACAGCGTGACTCGATTGACTTATGCGACTCCCTTGCTTTGTGTTTTCACAGCTCACCACCAAGCCTCCACCCTACTGCACCATTACAAACTTTACCTGCTCATAAGTTGCTTGTGGAATGCACGTTGCAGTTTTGCTATCTATATTTGTAATAGCCTTATAGACTCTATCGATCCACCCAGGTCTCCATTCAAAGTTCCATGGTAAGTTGGCGACCTTACCTGGTAAGAGTGCTATTTGCTGAGCCCGGGAAAGCGCTCGCGGATTGCTGCGACAACTGTATTTATTTGGCCGAGTTTTGCGCTTAGCGTTAAAAGCAATAGTATAGCAATAAAGGGCCTCCACGAAAGAATCTGTAGTGAAACGCCGAGCAGGATTCCATTACAAGTAGGTGTAATTTTGGACTCACCTTCACCCCCGTTCAGCCGAGGCACAAATGCTTTGAAGGAAGTTCCTTATCCTTATGTTGCCAGTCTGGATCGACGAGCAACATCTTTGACATGAATCCCTGAAATACTGCACGATTCAGATCAACTCTGTAGGATATGTAAGTCTGTCCAGGATGGCTTTGAAGACAAGAACTAATATTGTCTCTCGCCGAACGCAACCCGTGAGCATGAGATTTGGACTTATTCCCTTCAAGAGCTCTTTAGTTTGTGCTTATTAATGTATGGACTTTACCGGTTAGGCTCGCTCGGAGCAATGCGATTCTTCTAGCCTAAAATTTCTCGGAGTGAGAAATGCAGTTCATTTACTTAGTAGGCAAATTCGTGTGCTCTTCTGGAATGCTTAGCTTTTCTTGTCGATTTGATATGACTTTTAGGTCGTAAAAATGGAGAGTCCGACAGGCGAGACTGTGTATTTTTCACATCAGCTTTTTGCTTTTAGTCGAAGAACTAAGTAATAAAACCAATAAAACCAATAAATGAAGCCGTATACTTTGATCCACAGGGTACGAGGAGCGCCAAAGAAAAGGTGCAGAGATGTTACCACAGAGAGTTCACGGGGATCGAGGCCACGGACAGGATATCCCCAGAACAGAAAAAGGTGACAACGTCAGACAGGCAGACGTTGTGACGGCACCGGAATAAAGCTGGGGAAAAGACGAAGAATTGCAAAAGCTGCAGAAGATCTTCGACAGATTAACAACGTTCGAAAAGCGGTGTTCCTAAGGGCGGCTCAAATCCGCGATAAACGATTGATGGCGAGAATTTCTTCGCAGCAGAGTTGAATGGCAGCGGCCTCCTTGTTGGGAGGTGAGAAGCGATTTGCAATCCGTGCATCAAACGCGTTCCTATTGAGTGAAGGTGATCTTCAATGTTACCGTAAGCGTTCCGGGTCCATTGACTCAAGGAAACTGAGCAGCTTGAAGGCTGACTCAGGAACGTCATACTGCGAGCATGATAGATGCACAACTGCCTGTCGGTGCTGCAGCTATATGCCCGCACTCGAAGATGCTCAGATTCCCTGTGGAAAACTCCAGCGGCGATTCGGGTAGGTCTCCGTGAATGAGCTAATTCAGCCGCTACTTATATTCAGTACGGTGTCCTGCTTTATACAGATTGCGAGAGCGTGCATATTACTTTTCTTGAATTGCTTGAATGGGGAAACTGGGGGGAGGGGGTATTGCAGCAATTGCTTGTTATGCCTCCACCTGGGACCAGCACTCGACATGTAAAGCCCCATGGCCAGTAGTACGTCTGGCAATAGCCAGACGCTTGTCTGCACCGCTTCCCCTTTGACTGGGGCGCCAATGTTTTCCATACTTCTTTGGCTGCAGCTTGTCCACCGCATTCAA
>MU952510.1:0-11206 GCA_036418165.1 Cooperia oncophora | reverse complement strand
GGTCAAAAGTGGCCCCGGTAGCGTAAGTGGTAACGCAACTGCCCGGTAAGCAGAAGATGCGGGTTCGAATCCCGTCCGTGGTCCGACTTTTGCCCACAACTCAGCATTCTTGTGATAACTTTCGTATCGCGCACTGCGGCGTTAAACAGCAGTTATCAAACAATAACAGCTTAAAACTTGTAACAAAAGTGTTTTCAGCTCCCAGGCTGTAAACACTCCATCAAAATAAATATAATACAATGTAACTAAAACAATTTCGAGGATCTTGATTAGGGCCCGCGCTCCTTTCCAAGAACAAATGAAGTGTTCTGATCAGGTCACGTTCCCGCTGGGGAAAATTTTCGGGAAGTACAATCCCCCTAATTCCCTCATTTAACATCCTTGTCCTCCCCCATCCTATCTAAGACTTTCTAGATTTTTTCAACTTCCCAACACTCTGCCATTTTTTCTTGCGGAATTTCCCGAAAATTCTTTCGTTTTTCGCCGGAATTTAGCTGTAGAAGCTGTCGAGCGGGGGAAGGGGACGAAGGAGGTCCTCAGCAAGCAACCGCTAGTTTCAATTATAGAAATAGTAGTTGTATAAAACTTTGGCGGCGCCACCAAACTAAGGGGAGGGGGAGATGCGAAACGGGAAAAATCGCAAAAAGTCAACAACTGGGAACATTTACATCCCAACGCCGAGAAGTTCTCTAAGAAAACAAATACGACCCCTCCTCTTATAGCGTCAGTGAAATAAAAACAATCAGCTGTCAAAAAAGAATCTCTCAGTCCAATTACGAGTCCCCGCCTCGGGAGTCCACAACCTACGGCATGGTCTGATCACGAATCTACTATTTAATTTCTCCGTAGCAGTTCTTCTGACAATCAAATTAATTTCAGGAATGCAGAGACATTCTCGCAGATTATGCTTGTGAGCAGATGAAGTTTCTAACTAAATGCCATGTGACACCACGAGTCACACTACCAAAACTTTACTGTCTGAAAACCTGCAAACTCTGCAAGTGAAAATCCCAACCAGATCTATCATTGCGTGTAAAAATTTTCAATACGATTTTGCGCAAAAAAACCATCGCAATGTGATCTATTCTTCAGAGACATACGGATAGAGAGAGCACTGGATCATGCTCTACTTACGCTCTGTATCAAAAAGATGGATGGGTCGTTATTGCGTACCTAGCGCAGCACATAACAGTAATCAAAAAAAACTGGTAATTTTCGTCAAGAAAAGACTTGCCGCTTGCATTTTAAACCTGATGACATTTACTAAACTAAGATGAATCCTATCAAAGTCGAGTACTACTTTGTTTAATAGAAAGTCTCCGCAGTTTTTAGTCCAAGCCGGTTCTGATACCTTAGTTCGAGCAACACCAACCAGATTGTCTTGAACAAACATATGCTTGAAAAGTAACATTCCAGCTGATCTTTTCGCTAAGACAGCTCTCTAATTCCGACTCATGTAGAAAGTTATATTAATTTGAAAGTGAGTAAAATACCTCACGAATACCTTACAACACCTCACAATAAAAAAAGGCAACCGCTGCAAGGACATGCCAAAAATCTGTGGTATACGAGGAAAATGCCGTTATTCAATGAAGGATCCCGTAGTGGCTTGCTAGGTTCCATTCCGGAACTTTGGATGCTGAAGGTGCATCTCGCTCTGGCCGGCCATGGTTGATGGGACTGAAAGGGATTGTCTAATATGAACTTTGCGAGCTTTGTATCTGGCAAAATTATCAACTGGTCTCTCATTATCAACTCGTGCTGTGCACAACTCGACCGTTCGAATGGAACAGACAAAGCAAATGTCCCAAAACGACCAATTGAAAGAAAGTGACGGAGGGTTGGATAGTTTTGCATTTACCGCACAGCCCGTACCTTGCACCGCTTGACTATCATCTGTTTCGACTTCTGCAAAACTCCGTTGATGGTAAGAAATTGGCCGGCCGAAGCACCGCTGAGAATCATTTGCTTAAGTTCTTTGCCTATAAACTTTAGGAGTTCCAGAAGAATAGTTAATAACCAGATAAATGGTAGAAGGTCAAAGGCAATAATGGTGAGTACGTCCTTGATTAAAATTGATTTTGAATGAAAAAATGTTTGTTCCAACATCGAAAAAACAGCGGAAACTCTTTTGTACAACCTAATACTTGGATACTTGGACGCTCGTTTTCAGCCGGTTCTCTTCAGCGACGAGAACACGCTTCCCTCCATTGTTTGCTATCTTAAGCGGTTTGGACCGGGCCTTGCGCCTGCCCTGCAATCCGTTGGAGCCTTGCGCTTTGCGTCTCTCGGATACCAGAGTGTGATGCGAGTGGTCCAGCGATCGTCCGTACGTCTGACCACATGTCCGGCCCATCTCTTCTTTGCATTCCACACGTATTCTACGGCATCGTGGATGCCTGACATTGAGCGCATGTCTGTACTGCACAGATTGCGACATCTCTGCACGGCGATTGATATTCAGCAGGAGTCCGTTCCATGCTCGTTGGGCACGTGTCAACATCAGCGTGGACGCCTTGTTCTCTGCCCACGTCTCGGATGCGTAACAAAGTGCAGGCAGTACTGTAGAGTCGAATAGAGCAGCTCGTATTTTCCTGTCCGAAATGAGCTGGGCCCCTCCTCTTATGCGTCCCTCATAATTTCTTCGCACAAATTGTTGTCCATAGAAATGAGTCGGCCAAGGTGAACGTAACGGTCGGTATCCGGTAGAGCAGTGCCTACTAGTATAATGGATGACGCATCTGCCCACTCGTTGCGGATGACCTCGGTCCTACTGCGGTTCATCGTGAGGCCAACAGCTTTGCCGACGTTGTTCAGTTCGTCCTCCATCCGCTGTAGCTCCAACCTAATACTGCTAGAAACTTTTGTACAACCTAATACTACCAGAAAAAAGGAAAAAATTTTTGAGACCGCTATCACGCGCGCCACTAACTAGGGAGGTCGTTCAGGACGTGGAGCGCTTTTTGAAAACGGTTTTTTGCATGATGTGGGGTTACGTGCATGGAGTACCAAACTGGTGTTCATTTTTCCTGAACGCCTCTGGGAATGCCAAAAATGGAGTGAAAAAGAAGTCCATGGAAACCGACTGTTATTGAGCCTGAATGGGCTCTAAATCACTCGCAAGTTCGGCCAGTTGCTGCCTATAGGGTCCTTATAAAGGTACTGGTATCGATGAGAAAAGTAGTCGCCAATGGGGTCCTACTTGTGGCACGTAGTCCCCAATTTGGAGCCAAGTCTTTCTCCCACTGGAGTCGCTATGTACATTCGTTTGAGGGACTTGCAGGGCCATTCTGACGCCAGATTGGGTTGATGTCAAGAATAAGTGTCAGAATCGTGATCAGGACCATCGATTACCCCTATAGGCAAACTTTCGGCCAAAAAATTTTTTTGACTTTTTTTGAGTTGTGATAGACCGACCATTTGGTCGTCGGTGATGACCGGAGACCCACAACTTTGGAGCTGCGATGACGTAGCGATGACGTGGTGGGCCGCCGGGCAGCCGCATCGCGGATTTGGTGCTCATAAGGTCCATTCATACTTGGCATGGGCATGGGTGGCCGCAGAACAAGTGAAAAACCATCCTGGACATTTGTCGACCCCCGCGACGGCTCGCTCAACGAAGATGTCGTCCTCCCCTACCAAGAGGAGAGACTCATCCGATTTCTTCATCAAATGCACCTGGAGGAATGATGACTATTTTGTTCTTTTTTTCGATGGCGTTTATGGTTGTTGCTAGTTTTTTGTTTCCGTACCACTGAATGAGGGTTTCGATAACCAGCAAAAGTACGACTTCAACAAAGTGACTCTTGAGCATAACCCAATGCACAGACTCAAAAAAGTCAAAAAAATTTTTTGGCTGAAAGTTTGCCTATAGGGGTAATCGATGGTCCTGATCACGATTCTGACACTTATTCTTGACGTCAATCCAATCTGGCGTCAGAATGGCCCTGCAAGTCCCTCAAACGAATGTACATAGCGACTCCAGTGGGAGAAAGACGTGGCTCCAAATTGGAGATAAATGGCACTAGAGCTGAAAGTAAATGCCATAGTCATGATCAGGGCATCGAATAACATAAGCTCAGCTTTCAGACAAGTTCTTGCTTAATGGTATGTGAAATCGAAATTGCTGAATAGCACCGACTACGGGTATAACTATTTAGGATGTGCCTATAAATGGCAGATATCCGAGTAAAATTCATTAACAGACGTATATGGAAGCGACAACAACGGAAAATAAAAAATGCAAAAACGTGCAAGCCGAGGGGAGTCGAACCATCATCCCCATCCCCACTGTCTGCTTGAGAATCCTCCACGCTATCCACTAGGCCATCCGATCGTTGGCACAGGCACCACTTCGATTGCTTAAGAGCCCATTCGAATTGGCCGTCGACTCTTAACTACGTGCCACAAGTAAGACCCCATTGACGACCACTTTTCTCATAGATACCAGTACAACCTTTATAAGGACCCTATAGGCAGCAACTGGCCGAACTTGCGAGTGATTTAGAGCCCATTCAGGCTCAAAAACAGTCGGTTTCCATGGACTTCTTTTTCACTCCATTTTTGGCATTCCCAGAGGCGTTCAGGAAAAATGAACACCAGTTTGGTACTCCATGCACGTAACCCCACATCATGCAAAAAACCGTTTTCAAAAAGCGCTCCACGTCCTGAACGACCTCCCTAGTAAGGGCGCGCCGTCTCGTTGTAAAAAAATTCACGACCCCCACCCTCTAAAAAAGGTCTCGATATGATCACCCCTTCCTTGTCCATGCTAAGCTGGTGGAAGCGGACCATATCAGCAGCGGAAAAAGATCTGTGCAAATAAACGGCAACAGAAGATGTGACTTTAATTCAAGGATAGATATGAGAAACACTATAAAAATGAGCCATAATAAACCACAAATAAAGACTAAAGCAACAAGTCATAAATGAGCATTGAAAGACACAAGGAAGGAATCAAAGGTGAGCGAGCTCTGTGCTGTGGTTTTGGAGCGAGCTATTTTACGGCGCTCAAAAGCAGCGGGAATGCCCAACCCATTAGATTAGTAATGTTTTTTTTATTTAGGCTATTATTCACTTGTACGTGATAATATCTTCAGTGAAAAAGCCTCAGGAATGACAATGTCGCCAAGGGCGCCAGGATATCCTCCTCTCTGACTCATCAAGATCTCGAAGACACTGATGGGATTTATTTGCCTTTAAACCCCTCACCAGGGGGTTTTGGGTTACCTTGATCCGAGGTAGACAAGTGCATATCGACGAACATGGTCCAGAGTTCACTGGAGAAGTGCTCACGTCAGTTTTTTTTATGGTGTCTGTGAATGGCAGTTCTACTGGGGCGAAAAAGATCTAATCGCGTTCCCTTCCACTTTGCCCATCGATGAAGGGCGTTCTCTTGAAATTGCTAATAAATGAAGTTTGCGTAAAAAGTCATTCTCGACCATGCTGAAAGGATCACATCTTCAGCGACCGAGTTTGCTAGCAACTGGTTTCTTCTCGAGCGTTCTACTCATAGGTTTCCTAGCATACTGGCTCAACTTTGTGTGTGAAAGTGCATAACTGCATTGGTAAGCTTGTCTGCATCCAGGGTCTCACCACGGATGAATGTAGTGAAGTGGTAAGCGGCGGTGCAAGACCATGCTCCATGCTTTGGTGCCCAGTTCAACGAAGCGTTCCATCCTTTCACAATCGGTTAGGGCTGCGTTCATACCTTGCGGCAACTCCATTAGCGACCACAAGCGATCGTCAGTGTTTCGAGCGTGAGTGATTAGGAAATTATAGATATCGATAAAGCGATCGGAGATCCTACCAGCGTCTGCCAGCGACCATCAGCCTTTCAAGGGTCCAGGGAAACCAAACCTGACTATCGGTACAGCATCTGCCAGCGTACACCAGCGTTCAGAAGTAGCTTAATGTGTAATAGTTCGGTGAGGCTGCACTCGCCACAATTTCACGACGCTTAACCCTAGTTCCTCATTTCCTGGTCGCTGGCGGACTCTACTGGACGCTGGCACACGCTGATAGACGTTGCTGTTTGCTGGATCTATATCTGTACTTTCCCAGTCGCTGACGCTGACGGACGCGAAACGCTTATGGTCGCTGGTAGAAGCTCCTGCAAAGTATGAACGCAACCTAACTGACAACAAACTTTTATCGGGGGAAAAAGCAGTGACTTACGGGTTTGCTGCTTTCTGGGTGACGCTGCGCCATATAGCATTCAAAATCCCACTTCTATTAGGTTGTCCGGAAAGTTCTCAGCGTTTTGGGTGTTTCACTTTAAACGATCGTAACTTTTTTAATACTCATCGGATTTAATCGAAATAGGCACCATTCGAATCAGCACACTTTTGCCAATGTGACAGCAGTCGAGAAATCCCATCAAAGAAAAAACTGGGTGGTCGAGAATCCACGAAATCCACGAAGGCTTTTTTGCCTGGTCCTGATTGATGAAGTATTTTCCAGCAAGGGAGTTCTGAAAATGTTGAGAAAAGGGAAGTATTTTCCAGCAAGGGAGTTCTGAAAATGTTAGAAAAGGTGATAGTCGAAAGGTCTGAAGAATATGGCGGTTGAGGTAGAACTTCAACCCCCAATTCGTTCAATTTATGGATAGTGATTTGTGAAACGTGTGGGCGGGCGTTGTCATGCAAAGGAATCGGACCCTTTCTTTTGATAAGTGTTGGCTGCATCTGACAAAATTTTCGGTACAATTCGTCGATTTCTTCACAGTAGGGTTCTGCTGTGATGGTTTGGCCTGGTGATAAAAAGTTATAGTGGATCACACCAGCCGATGACCACCAAGCCGTGACCAGAATCTTTTTTTCGGCTTTGAAAATTACCTCGGTGGTTCGTCGAAATCCAACCACTGTCCGGAACGTCTCCTGTTATCATACATGACCCATTTTTCATCACAGGTGACAATTCGGCCCAAAAACAGGTCGTTTCTGCTGCGCAAAAGCAATGCAGAAGGAACCTCGAGACGTGCCGATTCCTGCCGGTCACTCCGATTGTGGGGCACCCAATTGTCGAGTTTTTTCACCTTCCCAATGCGTTCCAGACCATCTGCAACAGTGGATTTGCCAAGGCCTAGCTCTTCTGCTATCTCTCGAACTGTTTGGGATGGGTCAGCCTCCAAAATCCCCCTAAAATCCTCGTCAGATATTGCTTTAGGTCGACCGCTATGAGGTTCATCTTCAAGGCTGAAATCTCCAGAACGAAATTTGTTGAGCCATTGCCGCACAGTGCTTTCTCTAGCACTATTGGGCCCCCACACCTGGTTAATTTGTTGAGCTGTTTCGATTGCGGATTGCCCCAATTTATAGTCGAAGAAAAAAATCGTCCGAAGTGCTCTTTTCACATGCTTGAAAAAAGGGGTTTATCAAGCAATGGTGAAACGGCAATTATACCATCAGATAGCGCAAGAAATTCTCTACAGGATGTGCTACTGAGAAGCAAGGCAGAATGAGTTTTTAATCAGCAGTGAATGTACAAAAAATAGGTGCACAAAACGCTGAGAACTTTCCGGACAACCTAATATGCTGACGTAGAAGCATGACCATCCCCAATCCTGAAGGGTACTGGCCAAAAGTGAAAGCTTTGCCCTTTATCCTGCATGCCTTTTAAAATGCTGTACGATAAATTTTCCAATGCATCGCTCCATTTAGTTAAATGCAGAAAATCCTCTCGATGGACAAGATGCTTTCACCTTTCATATCCTTTGTGAGAGTGAGTTGCTTGAAGACTCATTGCCACCTCTTCTCTGATTAGCTTCGTTTTTGTTTTGCTGTGTTTGCTCCCTTGGTGTATAATTGGGAGCAAGCTGGAAGGTTTCTGACAGACCCTCTTAAAGCCCTTTAAAGCATTTAGGCCCTCGGGTCCAGGCCGCGCATGCAATGCCGCTCGCTCCGTCGCAGTGCTAATCGCTTGCTTCGCGCCTTTCTTGGTTTGAACAATAAAGAAAAAACCTAAGGAAATAAGGCAGAAAGGGTAAACATTACAACAGCTACGAAAAGGATCCACTTTGTTGGGAATTGAAAGTTTCCACAATCTCAAATTGAACATTGGAACGGAATTAGCCTGTATTGTGAATGTTCACCTGCCCTACTATGTGAAGTACGACTTCGGGGAATTCTTCGATGAGATTCGTTTTTTCCCTCGAATCCTAGCGGCACGGTAAATCAACAAGGGGTACAAGGTCGCAGGTGCTGCGTGGCGCCCTTTCACCAAGGGTACCGTTACATATAGTGCTCTGTCAAAGTGCTACATGCCGCCCCAGCAGCCCATCGCAACCGCCTGCCCCCATGTAGCCGCATAGTCACATCGACATTGGTACGTTTATCGCTTCACTTCTGAAGTGCAATTGATGTGAAGCGTGGCTTCATGGATACATGAGTAAGCGGTTGCTGGCACAGTGCCATTAGGAAACTCGTCCAAATATGCTCGTCCAGCGCTGTGCAGAACAAAGATTCTTGCAGGTTTTCAGCCCCTCTTCGCTTTTTCGTCATTTTCCCACTGCATAGCATCCCTCCTACCAATTATGAGCGAATCCCAAATTACCGTGCCTTTTGCCTTTAATCGCTGGTTTCCTGCTAGATCAAATATATGGACTCTTTCCCTTCTACAAGACGACCCAATATCCAAGAGACCTTCGAAAGCCTGCCTTTTTGCTAATTTTTCACTAATATCCTGACGTTTTTTCCAAGCGTGAGAAGGCGGGAGCTTGAGAAGATAGCGGTGAGAAAACGATGTTGTTCTCTTACTATTCTCAGTACTATAAAATGCTCTGCAACTGCTTGCTTCTCCTTGCTTTAACAAGGCCTGTTTCCATGCTGACGCTTGTCGTTTTCATTTTTTTTATTTTTTTTTTTTTTTTTTTTTTTTTTTTTTTTTTTCAGTTCTACTTTTCTTTCTTTTTATGAATTCTGACGGAGCGGCTACGTCGCGACAGTGCACTTTTCTTTATGCCGATTAGATAATCTGACGATTAGTCTTAATTAACCACGTGCCATCCCAACTTACTTTGAATATTCGTCATCTAATACAAAAATGAATTGCATCGTCTAGGAAAAGGTGATCTCATTTTACTCTTACCTCGGATGCTCGGCTAGGCCGGCTCATTCTCTTTTTCTCAAAGAGCCTAGGCAACAGCACGCGGACGGTTTCGTCGCAGTCTTCTCCGTTCTGTATATAAAAGTTAAAGACAGCGCCCGCGATGGACTTTGGCAGGTCTCAGGGGTCAAATTTGTTAGAACAGGTGGCCAATGAAGCACTAATCAAAAAAGTAGGAAAAAGGTGTGGAAGAGCGTGAAATAAGACCCTACGAAATTTAAGGCATGTGGACGAGTTGAGATTCTCCAATACATGTGCGCGGCGTCGGAATCAGAAACTTAGCGTTTATCAATGCCAGCAAGCACTGATAACTGTTAACCAGTCGGGGCGGGATTAACAGGAAAGGAGGCGTCAGCTCAGCCTTGTTGACTCCGCCCTCGTCAACCAATCGATTTCGAGCCGCAAGAGTGGGATTTCCGCTGTGGTTGCGTACTCCGCGTTCGTTTTCATTGGAGGGTTTTTTCACTTTGGTTGATCGCGACTGCTTAAGATGATCCTACGGTTCAAGAAGTGCCAGCAGAAAGAAGTTTTACATTTTGGGACGCCCTGCAAAAAATACATAAGGTTTCATTGAATCGAATTTTCAACGGAGAATTGCTGGTGTCTCCGCTCGAACACCGAGCTTGGAACGAACTCCAATGCAAGCCCAATTCATGGACATTGTCTTAGCCAACAAGTCTGATCTGTTTATTGCCAGGACCTACAATGATGGTGATAGAAAATGTGGGAACGGGACTGGAGATAGATAGATCTGCAGAAGATGATTCGCCCACGCGGGTGGGGGTAGGGGAGCGGACAGTTCTCTTCGTAGTGCAGGTGTCAGCCGCTTCGCATGGGACTACCTGGATTCAGCAGTTGTAAATCATCGTTTGAGAGAAGTCCATAAACAAAGGCTCAGTCGGCGACAGGGAAGCACTGTTGCAGCTCCGAGCACATGCTAGAGAGTTCTTTCCATGTTTAGATAGAGGTAGGGATTTTACAGGTGGTAGAGGATGGGTTTACCATGGTGGCTAAACGAGCTTGCTCCAGGTTCATAAGGGTTCACAGGTCACCAGAGTGAGACTTGTAAACTGGAATAAAAGCAGTGAAGGTACAAAATGCCCCCCCCCCTCGCCGAACAGCGCCATAAACAAGTTACCGTCCAGGTATGAACAAGGCCATCTACCAAGAAGGGTTGCGAACCTGGTCTTTAGCTCGTTCCCAAGAGCAGCGACAGTAAAAGAACGTCTGCAGCTGTATACCTACGACTTTGCACAACGAGGGATCATCATCTACTGACAGGGAATAATAGGTGGACAGGAAATGTGCCTGAAGTGAGTTGGATCCTCGCTAGGGTAAGGCTAGGAAGATCTTTACCTCTTGGATCCCGCCGACTGCAAATGTTCCCCTTATGTAATACCATATGCACCATGGTGTTGATGTTAATTTTCAACCAACTGGAGCGTTAGGATCAGCAAGACTGATTTCGTGTTGCAGGCAATCTTGCTTGAGTGACGACGCAGCACTTGGCAATAAATTTTATAGCAGTTTCTTAAAAAAGTCCACTTTCGCCGTGTGGGAGTTTATTCACGCTCGATGGCTGTTCGTGCAGATTACAGACATACGTGCTGCTGAAACTATCGCTTTGTCCAGGCATGTAATTTCATCAGCACATCCCAGATAGGGTGTGGCTCAGGTCAAGCTAACTTGGTTTTAAACTTGAACGAACTTTGCTAGAATCGGCGTTTCGTCTAGGAAGGGTGAAGTTGAGGAACAAAGGAACGGGGAAAAAGGATGAGACCGAGACTGGCTGCTATCCTTCGGATAAAAAAAGATCCTGTACTCATGATGGGCACCAGCTTATTTCGGCAATTACATAGAGGGCCTAAGGTAGAATGTTCCTGACAAATTCCTCTCAAAGCCCTTGTTCACGTCTCAACCGTCACTAGAAGATGAACCCATCCCTCATCGGGCTCTATAACACGTAGAATTAGCACTTGTATCAGCATGAAGGGCGGTGTGATCTCAAGGGTCATCGTTCCAGGACAGTCGTCCTGATGATCGTCCAAAGCGTCAGCTAAGGGCATCAGAGGGTGTATAGGGATGTGTAGACCTGGTCCAC
>MU952506.1:0-12331 GCA_036418165.1 Cooperia oncophora | reverse complement strand
AGGTGTGGTTCATTTCATGTCCGCACCTATTCAGCTACATATACATTCTCCTGTGCAAAGCGTCATCTTGCCATTTCGACGCTTTCATTCTGTTACTGCTCCAGTTTTCCTGATATCTAAAAGCAAATTCCGTCCAAAGACAAGCAATTTATGAGACTGCCTCTGGAAGTAATGGGACCATCGTTCGATCAACTGCTGTCGCACTTTTTAGAGTTAGGTCAAAACCTCACATCTGGCTAGAAACCTGTCCCCACGGGTAGTTTTGCTCCCTGAACACGAATATGACAATTTGGCGTTAGACTTCTTCCTAGAAAACGAGAAATTCCTCGCGAAATGCAAAGAAGCAGTCTTGCTAAAAAGCCGAACCTCCATGGCACGCCTCTATGTGGCAAGGGTAGTACCATTACACCATTCTGCCGTCGAGTATCACTTATATCTTAGCTTCGCGGCTATTCACGGTGACAACCGCGCTTGACCTGTGTAACTTCATTCGAAGAAACCTTCATAATTCCGTTCAGGAAATCGTTCTGCAAATTTCGAAGAAAGGTTTGAGATCAGCGTTCAAAAATACGGCCTAGTAACTAATGCACATTCCATAGCATAGCCCAATGAGGGTAAAAAAGGAGTGGGGCTTTTGCGAGTGCTGTGGATTCCGTGCTCTTCTCCCTCATACATACGCTCCTGATCCCTGAAACGGATAAGCGTGGCATTAGGACATGGCATAGGAGTTGTTACTCGTAGGATATTTCAGCTTGAGACAACTGTCAACAAGGCATGAACAGAATTGTCTTTAAAGACACATGGTACGCCCTAACACATTGAGGGTATATGAGACTATCAGCCCCCCAGCTGTCGATGTGTCGTGGTCCTCCTGCCCAAAACTGCACGGGGACAGAGACGGAGCTGTGGGAAAGTCGTAATTCCTTGCTACACCGCCTTTCGCAAACTCACGTTTATGCTAACACCGTCCGCGCGGCGCGTGTCGCGTGCAGCTCTCTTGGCTTTTTGCCAAGTCCTGTAATTGCGCTTTGGAATACAAGTAAACGCAATTTCTTTTACTTTTACTTAATTCACTTGGAGTACGCAGACACGCTTACAGCATCTCAGAGATTTCGAGTGTATTTCTCTTCGCCTCACAAGTTTCCTTATTCTGCTCCCTTATGAAGGCACGATGCTTTTTCTGTTGCCCGCTGCGTTGCCTAAAAGGCCCCATCATCCAAGCCACAAGGTTGCATCACCCCAAAAGGCATAAGGCACTCTAATTCTGTACTTGCTCGAAAATAGTGGCAGGGGCGCCATATACCGCAGTGGGGTAAAATGACGAAAAAGTAAGTTAAACGGCCAGAAACTGCAAAAAAGACATTTCTGGACGAGTTCCAGGTGGCATGGTGCCGGCCTGCTTTGATAGGTACGGTATGTAATATATCCATGGAGCAATGCTTCATGTCAACTGTGCTCCATAAATCAAGCGATAAGTGTTACAGTGTCGATGTGACTGCCCGGCCATTTGTGGGCGGGAGGTTGCGGTGGGCGTTTGGGTCGGCCCACTGCACCTTAGCTAGGTGCTATAACAATTCCCTTGGTTCGAAAACGCACTACACAGCGCCGGTCAAGGGGCACAGCATTCTTCGTCCAAGGCGTATAGACCCTGTACGCTTTGTCAACTTATCATGCCACTTGCCTTCACGTATACTCGAGATCCCTAAGATCGGGTAGGCGTGGCTGCATGTTTCAATTCAAGCTGAAGGTGTCTATGCTTCTGGTGAGATATTTTCATCTAAAAAATACTATTGGAGCACACTCTTTGTTTGTTTCAATATCCGACTGAACTCATACTAGCTAAGAAATAAGAAATGCGTTTGAGGTAAACTGTCGTACCTCTCCGTTGAACACGTTGCACAGCATTGCTGGAACTGTTATACTTTATAATAAGACCAGTCGGCTCGCCGGCTAACGCCGGCGCGCCTCCTTCTGATACGGCCCGGCTGCGCCGGGCGGCGCGGCTTCGCCGCGCGTATTTTCTTTCACATATTTCTAGACTCAACTGATATCCGCCTTTTGTTCTGTACTCCACTTTTTTCCGGTGTCTGAAGTACTCTTGAGCTATTTTACAGATTCTTCGTCTGACTCCGCCCACCTCGGAGCAGGCCCCGCCCACAATGTTTGTGCCCACAATCCTCACCGGCGACCCTCTGCTGACCTTAATCCACTTTTTCCGGTCTTTGAAGTGCTCTGGGACAGTTTTAGAGAATTCGTCTGGCTCCGCCCACCTCGGGCTGGCCCCGCCCACAATATGTCTACCCCACATTTCTCAATCGGCGACCCCTTGCTGACCTGAATCACTTTTTTCCGGTGTCTGGAGTGTTCTGGAACCGTTCTACAGATTTTTGTCTGGCTCCGCCCACCTCGGAGCAGGCTCCGCCCACAATTTTTTTGCCCCACAATCCTCACCGGCGACCCTCTGCTGACCTTAATCCACGTTTTTTTCCGGTCTTTGAAGTGCTCTGGGACAGTTTTAGAGAATTTTCGTCTGGCTCCGCCCACCTCGGGCTGGCCCCGCCCACAATATGTCTACCCACATTTCTCAATCGGCGACCCCTTGCTGACCTGAATTCACTTTTTTCCGGTGTCTGGAGTGTTCTGGAACCGTTTTACAGACCCTTTTTGTCTGGCTCCGCCCACCTCGGAGCAGGCTCCGCCCACAATTTTTTGCCCCACAATCTTAACCGACGACCCTCTGCTGAACTTAATCCACTTTTTTCCGGTATCTGGAGTGTTCTGGAACCGAGCTACAAACTTTTAAAATGAATACCCTGCGATTTAGGGCAAGCTCCGCCCACTGTGGGCGGGTCTCAACACACTTTGAGCGTGCCCTATATTCGCCAGATATTTACATTCTACACTGAGTTTTTTGCGACTTCCAAACACTCTCGCGAACCGGGTTACTGAATTTTGCGAGAAGCACCGCCCACCTTGAGTACGCCCCGCCCATTTAGGGTGTACCTGCCACAGTTAGTCTGGCGACTCCTTACTAACCTTAGTCCCTTTTTTCCCCATCTTTAAGCTGCTCCGGAAGCGAATTATGAACATTTTTCTGCGGAACCCCAAACTTTCGGCGAGTGCCCCGCCCACTGTGGGCGGGGCTTCCCATAGGTCAAGTGTGCTTTTTATTTCTTGTCCCATGCCCTACCCATCCCCACCTTGACCCGACCTCTCCAAGTCGTTCTTCAGGTCGAACCGAATTTCCGGACAGACAAACAAACTTACAAACTTACAAACAAACAAACAGACAAAGCGAATTATATATATGGGGTGATTACAGGTACTCACATCCAGACCCTCTTTGACAACTGACGTTGCAACTACCACCTGAAACCAGCGTTAACAAGAAAGAGGTCAATCGATATCGTTACTATGTCTCTTTATAGCTATGAGGTTGTGCGACAAAGAACTTCCCCAGAGTAAAAGCTACATACCTTCCTCCTTCCCGTGTTGAATTTATCGAGTGCTCTCGTCTGCTCTTCCTGTGTTTGGCGGTACTCTGTGCTTATCTTTGAAGTACCTGGAACAGTCTGGTTATGAGGTCACATAACCCAATAAATAATAGTCCTGCATTCTGTCGTAAATTTCTGTGCGAGAAGACCCTCATTACTAACGCAGAACAAGATTTAGACTGTTATTTTTTGCGTGTTCAAATCCGCCCGTGGTCCGACTTTTGCCCACAATTCAGCATTCTTGTGATAACAGAACAAGATAGTGCGAGATTCGTGAGTGAAGTAAAAAGGCTTCTTCACGTTCTCCTGCCTGAGACATGGTCCTCTTCAACCAAATCCCTCTACCACTTGATGAGTGCAGTACCGTCAACCGCTCAAGCGTTTTTCGCAACCGTAGGACGCTGAGACGTTCTTCGACTATACCACAACCTATATAGCAAACAGTTCCTACGAAATAGCGGTAAGTGTCCCCAGCCTAGTACTGACTGTGCGCTCTTACAGCTTCGTTGTACGAACAGTCAATTGAGTCCGTGGTAAACGGAGCGTCCCATCGCTAATTACAAGGGAAGGATGGTAGGTCGAAGTGGCCATTTGAAATGAAATGTATACCGGCTGAAAGGTCTTCGGACGGGGATTACGAAACCGTCTTCCATATCTGCTGCGGACCTCCCAGAAAGAAGTTACGGAGTTTTTAGGGGGAGAATATTCGCATTCAGTACGAACTGGCGGCGTAAGGCTGATGTGATCGTGGAAGCATGGCCGAGTTGGTATCGTCGCCATCTGGCAGTTGATTATCCGGCCCAAGGGACGCGACGCGGCTGCGGCGCGTAACGACCGCGGCGATCAGCTGTTTCCAGCCTAATTTAAATTTTCTCCCTAATTTTCACTGTATTCTCTATTTTTTTCAAGGTAATTCCCGTTATTGTTTATATGAGGTATATTAAAACGTGAATTCTTCTTTTTTGCCTGTGTGATGATGTGTTTTAGCTGATACTCACTCGCTATGAGCTTGTGAGCTCATAGCGGCAAACAGTTCCTACGCACGCGGTCGCTGGTCTTTAGTTACTGCCCCAATCAACTGCCCGGATGATGAGTGTACGTTGTAGGGCTTATGAATGCGTGGTCGAGGGTTTGAATCCTTGATGCGTGTGCTCTTTTGCATTTTTTCGAAAGTGGTCCCTGTGCACTTCAAAGCTATTTTGCATAACTCTTGCCTGATAATGTCGTGACGTAATGTTTCTGAACTGATGGAGCCATTGCGAACGATTTCATTTTCTGGCTGAAGAGATTGTCATACGAGCCGAAAACTTCCAGCAGGTGCGAAACCACTTTGGGATAGACATCATTCAACACTATGTGAGTGATGAATGAAGGTTTTGCCCATCGCGATCTCCAGCATGATTGCCACAGCAGCGTCACTTCAGGAATTTCCTCACTATACTCATCTTCGCACACAACTTCGTGCGGCTTCGGATTCGGTTTCCAGTCATGTCATTTGGAGAATAGTCATTTTCAGGGCAAAATCATTCGTTGGAATGCACTTTTGTTGTGTATGCTTTTCAAATCAAAGAAAGAAGAAGTCAACAGCCAGAAAATGTTCTCCATGGAATCGTTCGCAATGGCTCCATCATTACTTCAGAAACATTACGTCACGACATTATCAGGCACAAGAGTTATGCAAAATAGCTTTGAAGTGCACAGGGACCACTTTCGAAAAATGCAAAAGAGCACACGCACCAAAGATCCAAACCCTCGACTTCGTGAGCCCTGCGATGTATCCACTCGGCCATGCTGCTTAGATGTCTCCTCCTATTCGTTCTGAATGTGAATATTCTCCCCTAAAAAGCTCCGTAACTTCTTTCTGGGAGGTCCGCAGCAGATATGGAAGACGGTTTCGTAATTCCCGTCCGAAGACCTTTCAGCCGGTATACATTTCATTTCAAATGGCCACTTCGACCTACCATCCTTCCCTTGTCAGATTTGTGCTGTAGTCCGGCAAGGGCGACTGCAAGGTTAAGGTAAAGCCATTGTCTACTGTTCAATACGTTCACACAAACATTCAACTTCCGTCGGAGGTCCTTATATTGGGCAAGAAATAAGGGGGCGCATTTGCGATGCAAAACTCATTCTCTCCTAAAATTGTAACAGCACGAATTGTCGCAGTTAAACCCTATGAGCACTACTAGTAGCGAGCTAACACTCGTGGATCACATCGATTTTCTTCTCCTAGGAGTTTTTCATGCATTCGCTGCAAAGTCAAGAAGAGATTCGTCGTGAGAAGGTCGCCGAAGACAGCGAAATTTTGAGAGAGTCACGGATGTTGAAGTATGACCCAATCGCTGGTCACTAGTTTATTGTTCTTTTTACAAAAACAGATCCCTCTACTTTACTAGGGAGGATCCCCCTACATAAGGCTGCACTTACACTTCGCGGCAGCGTCCACCAGCGACCCAATAGAGTTAACCATGGTCAGGAGAGTTAGCGACTAGGAAAGTCTAGATATCGGTCTAACGTCTGCCAGCGTCCACAAACGACCAGCAACGTCTGGAGAGCTAGGGAAGCATAGTTATCGATCTAGAGTCTGCCAGCGTCTACCAGAGACCAGCAGCTTGCGTGAGTGACGAGTATGGGTCAATAGGAGGTAGCAGATTGCTGGTAGATATTATGGCGCGATAGGAGCGTAGGAGACAGCTGATAGCGTGTGGGGAGATACGAGGGTAGTGGACGGCTGATAGAGAGTATGGCGCGATAGGAGGGTAGCAGACATCTGGTACACTCCTGTCGCCCCATACATAGCAGTGTGCTGCTGATCGATGGTGGACGCTTGCAGACGCCGGCAAACACTAGATCGATACTTATATTTTTCTAGTCGCTAACGCTGCCGGACACTCAGAACGCTAGGACGCTGCCACAGTGTATGAACGCGGCGTTATTTTTAATCTGAAGCCGTCATACAAGCTCAATACCTGCTTACCGCTTGGCAATAGATCTTTTGCGGATGACGTAATGCCTTTTTTGAGCAGCACTGAAGCTTAAAATTAGTAGAAGTCCAGTGGGTCAAGCGCTCTAGTCTCACAGCATATATTACAGCAGATATTAGATAGATAGATACACTGACAGCCTGTAAGGGGGAGGGAGGAGGATCGTATGGACACTGCTCCCTGGAAGGGAGTTGTACCAACAGAGCTTTTTCGCGAATTTCCGTAGTGCATATACATGGTCCCAGATCAGCTCTCGCCTACCCAACCAAGCCTTCTTCCCTCCGTGGACGGTGAATTGGTAGCCGCTTCTTGGGGAGGATAATCACACTGAATTTTACACCGACTGGCCTCAGCAATGTCATTGTACAAGCCACATCACATTCAAAAAGCCTCTACGATTCCAAAGGGAAGTAGGGTGCGTGCCGCATTCCAAAAAGGATTGGTCAACTGCAGAGTTTTCTTCCTTCAACCTGTATCTACCATCCGAGCTCTTCTTTGTTGCCCGTATTCTGCATTGCCTGCGTACTGGCACGCGCTATTCAGAGGCATAAGACACGATAATTTGGTACACACCTGCCCTGAAATAATACATAGCAGAGGTGCCATATATTAGGTTGGCCCATAATTAATGGCGTTTTTTTCTCACACAAGTTTTTGTACGGATAATGGTCATTGTTCCTAAGTTGTTCTACACTGTTTGATAGATAATTTTCTACTCTATGAGATAATGTGATCGCCTTCCTACTGTTTCTTGAATTCTATCGATCTTTATTTCATTGAGATATAGCGTTGAATCGACACAAAAGTGAATTTTCGACTTGCACTTTATCTCGGCTCTCAGATTACAAGAGAGGCTCGAAACCTGTGATATATATGATCTTGTCACAGCATGAATTGGGTTAAAGCGATCAAGAGGTGGGAACTCAGGCCTTGTAAAAGAGCATCGCGTGGGCGTTCTCTTGGAGAGGGCTGCCAAAACCTGCCAAAACCTACCAATTAGATTTCAAAAGTCTAACATCAACTGAGGTGGTGGTTGATAATGATAAGGAAGCATTCCATGACCTCTAACGATTCCTCAATCTTTGGCATGAATCTCCATGAATAAGGTAATTCCGTAAGCTCTCAGTTGGACTCAATAGGGCATTAGGTTCGATGCTTGTCTGTGAGGTCGAAATTGAAATCTTCGAATAACTTAAACCATTGTAAGCATTCCTAAGAGACATAGCCTCTTGGCCATATACTTAGCAACTGGGCCTGTGCGGTTTTAGCTTTTTAATTAGAGGTAAAAAGAGAGGCTGTCGAAAATGCTCAATTTCGTCGACCTGACACTCCAGTTTGAGCACTTAAATATTAGTGGAAAGAGAAAATCCATGAAAACTAAAAAGAGTGTCGTATATTGTAAGGAATTCTCTGCAAGACTGGTATAAAACTCTATAGCAAAACTTCTCATTTTGGTCGCAATATTTCGAGTGAGAAAAAAACGTTATTACTTCCGGGCCGACCCAATTGTAGGGTAAAATGACGAAAAAAGCGGAGGTCAACGGCCAAGAATCCGCGAGAAAAGTCTTCGTTCCGCACGGCACTTAACTAGCATTTCTGAACGAGCTTCTCTTTGGCATCGTGCCAACAACCGCTTTGACAGATACTGTTGCCCGTCTTATTCATACATCCACGTAGCAACGCTTCATATCAATTGTACTTTATCAATGAAGCGATTACAGCAGCAGTGTCGGTGCGACAGTACGGCCAATTGTGGGGTGCGGGGCTAATGCCGTTTGGACTCCAGCAACTTCGGCACCGAGCTCATTTTTAAATTGCCTAAGTCACCAAACCCGCTGAAAACATGTACACAAGGGTTATTTACCATCGTGATTACAACACTCATTCTTGGCGCTGGCGCCAAGGGATGGCTCAGCCTTAGCGGAGCGCAGATAATCGTAGTGTCATCCATTAGCGCCAGCGGCAAGAGTGAATGTCATATTCGTAATCAGGATGTTAAACTACCCCTACATACAAGTTTTTAGCGGATTTGGTAACTTAGGCAATTTAAAAATGAGCTCGGTGCCGAAGTTGCTGGAGTCCAAACGGCATTAGCCCGGGTGCGGTGGGCGTGCGCGCCAGCATGGCAGCGTGATGGGGCGCTGATAGGGGTCCCTTCGTTAGGAAAGGCTCCACACAGCCCTGCCAAGGGACACTATACAGGGGGTCAAAAAAAGACTTTTTTCTTCCTCGACTTTCGAGGCGCTATAAGTTACACTTTATAAATTCTTATCGGACATTTCTACCACCATATTAAAGAGCATATTAAATACTATCATGATACTCCGCCACAGCCTTCTGGAGGAGCGCCATCGAGAGATTCTGCCACGCGACCGTCAGTGGGTGCGTGAGTTCAGCGAGATCGTTGATTTCTCCTGTAGACCACCCTATTGAACTCCGCCCGAACCAGGTAATTGAGGGGGTTTAGGTCAGGTTACCTGCTTAGATATTCCACCTTCTTCAGGTACTCAACGCCCTTCGAAGGTACGGGCGACGACATGTGGAGAGGATATTCTTCTCGAGTTGCTCGATGTAACCGCCAGCGCTCACCTTTAGTCCGGGGCCCACGAAGAAAATATCGGTCTCTCAGGTACGTCCGGTCCCCACCATCAACTGGCGCCTTGGCGACTGAGGTGAAGATGATGTCCTAGACCGTAGCGACGTTGTCGGAGCTGCTCGATGTTGGAGGTCTTCCAGATCGAGAGTACTGTCTCCAGGTAGCTATCCATGGGTGACTCCATACTAGAAGTTTCGCAGCTGTTTGGAGGTGACATGAAGGTCTTCTCCAGTCAGGTTGCGACTGGAGATGACTTCATATTTTGGTGTACATGAAGGTGATGGGCGAGAGCCAGCTCCTGCTTATCGAGGAACATCTTGGGTATCCTCGTATCCACGTCTTCTGTCTGGGCAGCGAAAACTTTGCTGATATGTGACTCGGTCGAAGTGTCTTTTTTTTGCCCCCCCCCCTGTGCCCCCGGTGACGGAATCTCTTAGTGCCATGTCTATCATGCGCATGAATTCCTTGTACAGCTTTTCCGCTCCCGATGTGGAAAGTTAGGAATGCGAAGCGCACTGAGTGACGCCGTGATTTGAATTTCGAGTCTTCAGCAACTTATAGGAGCGGATGCATGTGAAAAGGGGATACCTCAAAGGGTCCATTATGTATACAAACAGGAGTTTCGTACCTTGGAAATATTTTTTCATGGGCACTATCCAACTATGACTACCCCAGTCTTTCGAAAACAGGCCGATTTCTAACCGACTTTTCCCTGAGGCGGCAAATTGGGTTGAAAATTCGGTTCTAGGGGCCGTTCGATCTCCCGAACTCGAATATCACATCCACTTGGCGAGAAGCTGCCTGGCGCCGCGCCACAGGCGCCGGCGGCAAAAACTATTTGTCCCCAGGGGTGGTTTGACCTCCTGAACACAAATATCAGATCTGCGGCACGGAACTCCCGCAGCCTGAGTATGCAAATACCAGTCGGATCGCCCGGCTGACGCCGAGCTCTCCTCCTTCTCTTTAGCTGGCTTGGCTTCGCCAAGCGCACTTCATAATAGAAACGGAATTCGTCAACTCATTGAGCTGCTAAAATTACGCGGTACTGATTGAGTAGTAGATGAGCAAATTCTGTTCCATTACCTGCATCCCAATGCCCACAATGAGCGCTTAACTTCCCATTGACTCGTACATTAGTTGTGTATTTGTCAGGCTACCTTATTATCCGTTGTCATCACTGATTAAACGTTGAAAAGTAAAAAAAAATGTCACCGAACACACAAATTGTACATGGTTACATTACCCAAAACTGGAATTTTTGATTTTCTAAAACTTCCTCTTTCACGCGAGATAAAGTTCTCATCATTGCGGACCGGTGGGGCGTGTCAGCCAGTATGAGTGTGCACACTGTTGAAGCCGTTCTCAGCCTTTTTGTTGAAACGCGTATGCGACAAAAAGTGGTAGAAAACGAGTAATACGAAGGATATAATACAGTAATGTCACTTGCCCGCTTCAACAACTGGTGCAGAACGACTTTGGCACCGCGCCAAACGCAGCCGCACTGACACGCCCCACCGGTCCGCAATGATGAGGAGTGTACATACCAACGGGCGGCGGTAAACGGCGAAATCGCACTTCAGCATCCGGCCTTTGTGAGCGGCGGTCGCGGCGCGGTTTCGGCACTAGGGCATCATGGTCACTATCGTCACCAGCGAGTAACATCTTAAGTTGACTACTATGAACTCAACATGGGAATATCACCACACTATACTCACAAAAGCATCGAATCTTGTATAATGTTGATGATGTGGCGTTTCCCACAAAATTTCCGTTGAACTATAGGTAAAGTCCTGTAAGGAGGAACAAACGCCTTCTCATCATGTTTAGGCACCTCGCCCATCAAAGTGGGGACATTTCCTCTAAAGTCTACCTGCTTCCTTAACTTAAAGCAATCTGCGCTCGAAACGGCTTCTTCAAGAGAGAGCAGTTGGAAACAGCTTCTGTACACTTCATCATTGTCGCAGCAATTCAAGCAATTTGGCACGTTCATTTTGCGGGTCCTGCAGTTACATGCCACGTTAGAGTGTAACATTTTGTCGGTGATATATACAGTGCGCCTTCAGCAATGCGAAGCATGGGGCACATTTATAAGCAACGTTCTGATATGAAGTGCTTTGAACAAAAGCAGAAGTATTTTAATAGTCAAGGATTCCAACATGCGACCTCGTGTCTCTGAAGCACTGCGCTTCTCCACTAGGCCATCGCCGCTTGCTGCAGGCAACTATCCTTCTCAACTTGTACAACGGAGCAAAGGTTAAACAAAGTACTCTAGCTGGTGAAACGGTTGCAGGTGTACTCTTTGATTTATGCCTTCAACTTTCAACGGGTTGGTTCAGATAATTCCCGGTTGACTCAGTGGAGCCGTTCTGGTGAAGCATTTTGGCCAGCTTTTGGATTTGACCCCATCAAGTTGGTTGAGTATGGCGAGACTTTCTACATTCCTTACAGTGATTGACATCTGAAAAATGATTACACACACTGGGATCAAAAGGGTTCACTCCGCTCTTGAATGGGTGATCTCAATGAAGTGTACATTATAATAGCCAGCAAGCCATTTTAGGCATTTCGAATTGAAACATTTAATTGCCTCTAAAATTCGTCAGGTGCGCGCCTGATTTCCTATTGTGCAAAATAGTGGTCGCCTCATTTCCGATTAAGCAAAATACGAGCGCTTCCTTCCGATTGTGCAAAATACGAGCGCTTCCTTCCGATTGTGCAAAATACGAGCGCTTTCATACTTCGTGGTTGTGCGATCGTATGAGCGCGCGCTTCCGATCGCGCCGGGACCCGGGTCGGATGCTCTGGTGCGGTTGTGCCGTTTACCTTACGTCCCGGAAACTGGATATGGTCACGGACGACATCACCATGTCGTCAAACCCTAGCTGATCTCATGGTCTCAAAGGTACGGTACTTGATTTTTTCTATTCATTATGTGGTGAACTGTGGGTCTCGAAGGTCTCAAAGGGTAGCATAGCATTTGATCGTGTAAATCATAAATCGGTTGCAATCTCCCAGGCCCCGAAGAAAGAAATCGTGCCCAAAGGTTAGCCCACTGTATTTTTGACAACCTCGTGACGAGTCACAAGATAGTGAACATTCATCTACGAAAATGCCTTGGTTCATCGAGAGTCGGACTTCGCGACTTCTACAGTGAATTTCCATTCGACGGTGGGTGGTCCTTCGTCCACGTTAGCAAGCGGTCCGGCGTAGCCGCGACCGATAACGGCTGATATGCCCATTAAACTGAGAATTATTTTCCG